>JAJAGP010000729.1:0-12491 GCA_025084515.1 Ancistrus triradiatus | reverse complement strand
CATGGGCATCACAGGTCACGGTACCAGGCCTGACGAATTTCGTGGCCGTAGGTCAAAAACTGACTGGGTTACAGACATTGGCCTCCCCAGGCGCCCCAGTGCCCACCCGGCGTCTACAGGGGCCCCATGGGCATCACAGGTGACCCCAGATGGCACCCGGCACCAAGCTTGCCGAATTTCGTGGCCGTAGGTCGAAAACTGACTGATTTACAGTCATTGGCCCACCCAGGGGCCCCAGTGCCCACCTGGGGTCTACAGGGGCCCCATGGGCATCACATATCACCTCACATTGCACCCGGGACCAAGCTTGCTGAGTTTCGTAGCCCAATGTCTAAAACTGACTGAGTTATAATTTGTTAATTTTTGGCCCATTCATTTCCTATGGGAAAATTTGGGACTTTGTGGGGCCCCTGGGGGGCCCCCCCAAAGTCCGACCGGAGAGCCCTATACAAGCACACCATTCCCGACCAAATCGGACACAATGGCGCTGAAACGGGGTCGATATCTCGAAAGCTGCGGCAGTTGAAATCAGGACAAAAATTTCGGAATGTTCAGAATCGGATAACAATAGTGTGGTTGCCTATATAGGCAACCACACTAATAAGAAAAAAGATACTTTCGGATTTCAATAGTGTGGTTGCCTATATAAGCAACCACACTAACTAAAGAGGTGCATTTCCTGAAGAAAACGCTAGTGTGGTTGCCACTCTGCAATGGATCCATGGGCATCACATGTCACCTCAGATTGCACCTGGGACCAAGCTTGCCAAATTTCGTGGTCGTAGGTCGAAAACTGACTGAGTTACAATCATTGGCCCCGTTAGGAGCCCCAGTGCTCAGCCATGGTCCTCATAGACCCCATGGGAATGACAAGTCACGTGAGATTGCACCCGGGACCAAGCCTGCCGAATTTTGGGGCCGTAGGTCGAAAACTGACTGAGTTACAGTCTTTGGCCCACGCCCACCCGGGGTTACCGAGTTACGGTCATTGGACCACCCAGGGGCTCCAGTGCCCACCCGGGGTCTATAGGGGTCCCATGGGCATCACAGGTCACCTCAGATTGCACCCGGGACCAAGCTTGCCGAATTTCGTTTCTGTAGGTCGAAAACTGACTGAGTTACCGTCATTGGCCACCCCAGGGGCCCCAGTGCCCACCTGGGGTCTACAGGGGCCCCATGGGCATCACATGTCACCTCAGATTGGACCAAGCCTGCCGAATGTCGTTTCTGTAGGTCGAAAACTGACTGAGTTACCGTCATTGGCCAACCCAGGGGCCCCAGTGCCCACCTGGGGTCTATAGGGGCCCCTTGGGCATCACAGGTCACCTCAGATTGCCCCCGGGACCAAGCTTGCTGAGTTTCGTAGCCCTATGTCAAAAACTGACTGAGTTCTGATTTGATAATTTTTGATCCATTCATTTCCAATGGGAAAATTGGGGATTTTGCTGGGCTCCTGTGGGGCCCCCCAAAGTCTGACCAGAGAGCCTTATACAAGCACACCATTCCCGACCGAACCGGACACGATGGCGCTGGAACGGAGTCGATATCTCGAAAGCTGCGGCAGTAGAAATCCGGACAAATTTTCGGAATGTTCAGAATCGGATAACAATAGTGTGATTGCCTATATAGGCAACCACACTAATAATAATAATAATAAGAAGAAGAAGAAGAAGAAAAATAAGACTTTATAGGCTATAGGCTTTATAAGACTATATAGGCAACCACACTAACTAGAAAGTCCAGTTCCTGCAGAAACTGCGAGTGTGTTGCGACGGTGCATGCCCCCGGCGACGTGCATCAGTATGTAGGTCGAAAGCCATTCGACCATTGTAGTCATTGTAGTCAGCTCAGTGTATGACATGTTACCTCAGATTGAACCTGGGACCAAGCCTGCCAAATTTGGTGACCGTAGGTCGAAAACTGACTGAGTTACAGTAATTGGCCCCTTTAGGAGCCTCAGTGCTCAGCCATGGTCCTCATAGACCCCATGGGAATGACAAGTCACGTGAGATTGCACCCGGGACCAAGTCTGCCGAATTTTGGGGCCGTAGGTCGAAAAATGACTGAGTTACGGTCATTGGCCCGCCAGGGGCTCCAGTGCCCTGCTGGGGTCTACAAGGGCCCCATGGGCATCACATGTCACCTCAGATAGCACGCAGGACCAAGCCTGCTGAATTTCGTGGTCATAAATCAATAACTGACTGAGTCATGGTCATTGGGCCGCTAGGGGCCCCAGTGCCATGCTGGGGTCCACAGGGGCCCTTTGGGCATCACATGTCACCTCAGATAGCACCCGGGACCAAGCCTGCTGAATTTTGTGGCCATAGGTCGAAAACTGACTGAGTTACGGTCATTGGCCCGCTAGGGGCCCAAGTGCCCTGCCGCGGGCCACAGCAGCCCCATGGCCATCACATGTCATCTCAGATTTTACCCAGGACCAAGCCTGCCAAATTTTGTGGCCGTAGGTCGAAAACTGACCGTGATTTAGTCATTGGCCCGCTACGGGCCCCAGTGCCCAGCCGGGGTTCTCTGGGGCGTTATGGGCATCACATGTTACCTCAGATTGCACCCGGGACCATTGCTGCTGAATGTTGTGGCCATAGGTCAATAACTGACTGAGTTACAGTCATTGGCCCGCCAGGGGCCCCAGTGTCCAGCCGAGGTCCTCATGGGCCCCATGGGCATCACATGTCACTTTAACTTTCACTGGGGACCAAGCCTGCCAAATGTCATGGCTGTAGGGCGAAAACTGTCCTATCAGGTACGTCTTTGCCGTCTGTGGTAGTTTGCAAACAATGTAAGTTCGTACTCCAGACTTAGGAATTATGCAAGTCCGAAGTTGGCGTACTTGGTATTGAGAAACGGCCGTAGTGTCATCTTTACTGCATTAAATATTAATCTCTAAATATTATTTTTTCATGCCGATTTCGTAAAGCCATGTAGTAATTGTCATGTAATGCGATTTACATAAGAGCTGCCTGGCCCTTTAAGAGTAACTTGTTGAACTACGAGATATTTGGAGGTGTCATGAAGGGGAAGTATATCTACCATTTGAAATTTAAATGGAGTGTCTAGGTGAAAGTATAATGATTTTACAGATGTTTGTTCCACGAAATCAGTGACAGAAAGACCGTTTAGAGTGACCGATTTTGCACCTCTCAAACAAATGGTCATAACTCAAAAAATATGTAACCAATCAATTATCTGAAAAGTTGGTGTGAGAGAGGACCCCTTGCAGATCGCTACTATATAAGATGACGTGGATGGACGAAAAAGGCTCAAAGTTATGACAGGTTAAACACAAATGAAACTGAAAAAAGGTGCCTCGCCGTTCCCAAATGTAACATGGCTGTGAATGAGGGAAGTTTCAGTCCCTAGTCTCGAACAAATCGTCAAAACTCGAAAAGTAGTTTATTTAGCGATGCCATCTTTTGAAGAGTTATGAAGGGGAAGTATCTCTACCATTTGCAGTTTAAATGGAGTTTCTAGGTAAAAGTGTCAGGATTTTAGAGACGTTTGTTCAGTGAAAAAGTGAATTAATCGATTTTCCCTGAAATCTAGAGTGCACACTCTAGCTTCTGCCCTATTCCATGAATGGAGTGATTTTTAAAGAGTGATAGAAAGTGTGCAATCTGTGCGAAACTTGACCTGAGAGGTCTCGGTCAGCCCAGGTCCGACCATGCCGAGATTTTTTTGTTTGTAGCTCCAAAATTGACCGAGTTAGGGCAGTTCTAAAAAAATCCCATTCAAGTGAATGGGACTTTTTTTTCGCACAAATGCGAGAATAGCGTGCGAATGCAACAACATTTCTCTTAGCTATCGAAAAGCACACTTCTCCGGAACATGCCGGACGTTTTGGTGTTTGTCCCGTGTCGATATCTCGAAAACTGTAAGAGATACGAACCGAAAATGAGGTGGAATAATAATAATAAAAATAATAATACTAAAACGAAGAACAATAGTGTGTTGCTTGCACAACACACTAATAATAATAAAAATAATAATAATAACAATAATAATAATACAAAGAACAATAGTGTGCTGCTTGCACAACACACTAATAAAAAAAAAATAATAATAGTAATAATAATACGAAGAACAATAGTCCAGTAATTAAACAGTCCAAACCTTTAAGTCGGGTTAAACATCACTTGTAATCCACACGAGCACAAAGTAAAACATGGCCGGCACAGCCGGAAACGGTCAATCCACTACTGTTCACTACACACTAGCTCCCTCCTACACTCTTAAAGGGCCAGAAAGCACTTATGTAAATCGCATTACATGACAATTACTACATGGTTTTACTAAATCGCCATGAAAGAATAATATATAAAGATTAATATTTCATTCAGTAACGATGACACTGCGGCCGTTTCTCAATACCAAGTACGCCAACTTCGGACTTGCAGACTTCCTAAATCTGGAGTAAGAACTTACATTGTTGGCAAACTACCACAGAGGGCAAAGAGGTACCTGGCAGGACAGTTTTCGCCCTAAAGCCATGACATTTGGCAGGCTTGGTCCCGGGTGCAATCTAAAGTGACATGTGATGCCCATGGGGCCCATGAGGAGCTCGGTTGGACACTGGGGCCACTGGCGAGCCAATGACTGTAACTCAGTCAGTTATTGACCTATGGCCACAACATTCAGCAGCCTTGGTCCAGGGTGCAATGTGAGGTGACATGTGACGCGCATAATGCCCCAGAGAACCCCGGCTGGGCACTGGGGACCCTAGCGGGTCAATGACCGTAACTCAGTCAGTTTTCGACCTATGGCCACAAAATTTGGCAGGCTTGGTCCCAGGTGAAATCATAAATGGGGGGGCAATGACCGTAACTCAGTCAGTTATTGATTTATGAATACAAAACTCAGCAGGCTCGGTCCTGCGTGCTATCTGAGGTGACATGTGATGCCCATGGGGCCCTTGTAGACCCCAGCAGGGCACTGGGGACCCTGGCGGGCCAATGACTGTAACTCAGTCAGTTCCACCTACGGCCACAACATTTTGCAGGCTTGGTCCCGGGTGCAATCTGACGTGACTTGTCATGCCCATGGAGCCTATGAGGACCATGGCTGGGCACTGGGGCTCGTAACTCAGACCGTAACTCAGTCAGTTTTCGACCTACGGCCACGAAATATGGCAGGCTTGCTCCCGGGTGCAATCTGAGGTAACATGTCATACCCTGAGGTGACTACAATAACTACAGTCGGCTTTCGACCTACATACTCTGTCCCTGATGCACGTCGCCGGGGACACGCACCGCCTCAACACACTCGCAGTTTCTGCAAAAACTGCACTTTCTAGGTGCTTGCGCGACACACTAATTGTTCTTCCAAATATTATATTTATTTTTATTATTATTATTATTCCACCTGATTTTCAGTTCGTATCTCCTCCTACACTTTTCGACATATCGACACGGGACGAACACCAAAACGTCCGGCATGTTCCGAAGAAGTGTGCTTTTCAATAGCAAAGAGAAATGTTGTTGCATTCGCACGCTATACTCGCATTTGTGCGAAAAAATGTCCCATTCACTTGAATGGGATTTTTTAAAAACTGCCGTAACTCGGTCAATTTTTGAGCTACAAACACGAAACTCGGCATGGTCGGACCTGGCCTCTCCGAGACCCATCATCTCAAGTTTCGGACAGATATCACTCTTTGAGCACTTTCTATCACTCTTTAAACATCACTCCATTCATGGAATAGGGCAGAAGCTAGAGTGTGCACTCTAGATTTCAGGGAAAATCGATTAATTCACTTTTTCACTGAACAAACTTCTCTAAAATCCTGATACTTTCACCTAGAAACTCCATTTAAACTGCAAATGGTAGAGATACTTCCCCTTCATAATTCATCAAAAGATTGCATCGCTAAACAAATTATTTTTCGAGATATGATGATTTGTTCAGGACTAGGGACTAAAACTTCCGTCATTGACAGCCATGTTAATTTTTGAAACTCCGAGGAGGCTCATTTGTGTTCAACCTGTCATAACTTTGAGGATTTTTTGTCAATCCACACCATTTTATATCGTAGCGATCAGCAAGGGGTCCTCTCTCACACATACTTTTCATATAATTCATTGCTTAAATATTTTTCGAGTTATGATCATTTCTTTGACAGGTCCGAAATCGCTTGAAACTGAGATTTTAGGGATTTTTATTAATTCACATTTTCACTGAACAAAGGTGTCTAAAATCATTATACTTTCATCTAGAAACTCCATTTAAACTTCAAATGGTAGAGATACTGCCCCTTAATGACACATGAAAGTATCTCATCTTTCAACCAATTATTTTTCGAGTTATGGCGGTTTGTTCGGGAGTAGGTATTGATTTTCCTCCCATTGACCCCCATTATAATTGCTTCAACTCTGATTCAACTCTGCTTCAATTTGTCTTTTTCTAGATTTGTAAAGTAACTGTCATTGTCTCTCCCTCTGTCTCTCTCACACACACACAGGCAAACGCAAGCCACGCCCACACGCAGAGCAGCTGTCATTCCCACATTGTTTGCATAGTAACACAGAGGGCACAGAGGTACCTGGCAAGACAGTTTTCGCCCTACAGCCATTACATTTGGCAGGCTTGGTCCCGGGTGCAATCTGAGGTGACATGTGATGCCCATAAGGCCCCAGATAACCCCGGCTGGGCACTAAGGCCCCTGGCGGGCCAATGACCGTAACTCAGTCAGTTTTCAACCTACGGCCACGAAATTTGACAGTCATGGTCCCGGGTGCAATCCGAGGTGACATGTGATGCCCATGGAGCCCATGAGGACCCCGGCTGGGCACTGGGGCCCCTGTCGGGCCAATGACCGTAACTCAGCCAGTTTTCGATTTACTACCACATAACTTGGCAGGCTTGGTCCTGGGTGCAATCTGAGGTAACATGTGATACCCATAAGGCCCCAGGGAACCGCGGCTGGGCACTGGGGCCCCTAGCGTGCCAATGACCATAACTCAGTCGGTTTTCGACCTACGGCCACAAAATTTGGCAGGCTTGGTCCTGGGTGCAATCTGACATGACTTGTGATGCCCATGGGGTCTATGACGACCATGGCTGGGCACTGGGGCCCCTGGCGGGCCAATGAACATAACTCAGTCAGTTTAAAATTTTTGGTCGTGAAATTTGTCAGTCTTGGTTCCGGGTGCAATCTGAGGTGACATGTGATGCCCATAATGCCCCAGAGAACCCCGGCTCGGCACTGGGGCCCCTGCCGGGCCAATGACCGCAATTGAGTCAGTTTTCGACCTGTTGACACAAAATTCAGCAGGCTTGGTCCCGGGTGCAATCTGAGGTGACATGTGATGCCCATATGGCTCCAGAGCACCACGGCTGGGCACTGGGGCCCCTGGCGGGCCAATGACCATAACTCAGTCAGTTTTTTACCTACGGCCACGAAATTCGGCAGGCTTGGTCCTGAGTGCAATCTGAGATGAGATGTGATGCCCAAGGGGCCCCTATGGACCCCGGCTGGGCATTGGGGCCCCTGGGTGGGCCAATGACCGTAACTCATTCAGTTTTCAACCTACGGCCAAGAAATTCGGCAGGTTTGGTCCCAGGTGCAATCTGAGGTGATATGTGATGCCCATGGGGCCCCTGTGGACCCCGGAAGGACACTGGGGCCCATAGCGGGCCAATGACCGTAACTCAGTCAGTTTTCGACCTACGGCCACAAAATTTGGCAGGCTTGGTCCCGGGTGAAATCTGAGGTACATGTGATGCCCAAGGGCCCAGTGTGGACCCCGGCTGGGCACTGGGGCCCATAGTGTGTGCCAATGACCGTAACTCAGTCAGTTTTCGACCTACGGCCACAAAATTTGGCAGGCTTGGTCCCGGGTGAAATCTGAGGTAACATGTGATGCCCAAGGGGCCCGTGTGGACCCCGGCTGGGCACTGGTGCCCATAGTGTGCCAATGACCGTAATTCAGTCAGTTTTCGACCTACGACCACAAAATTTGGCAGGCTTGGTCTCGGGTGCAATCTGAGGTGACATGTGATGCCCATTGGGCCCCTGTGGACCCCGGCTGGGCACTGGGGCCCCTGACGTGCCAATGACCGTAACTCAGTCAGTTTTCGATCTTTGGTCACAAAATTTGGCAGGCTTGGTCCAGGGTGAAACTTGAGGTGACATGTTATACCAATGGGGCCCCTATGGACCCCGGCAGGGCACTAGGCCTCTGGTGGGCCAATGACAGTGACTCCGTCAGTTTTCGACCTACGGCCACAAAATTCGGCAGGCTTGGTCCCGGGTGCAATCTGAGGTGACATGTGATGCCCATGGGGCCCCTGTGGACCTTGGCTGGGCACTGGGGCCCCTGGTGGGTCAATGACAGTGACTCAGTCAGTTTTCGACCTACGGTCACAAAATTTGGCAGGCTTGGTCCAGAGTGAAACACGAGGTGACATGCGATGCCCATTGGGGCCCTGTGGACTCCGGCTGGGCACTGGGGCCCATCACGGGCCAATGACCGTAATTCAGTCAGTTTTCGACCTACGGCCACAAAATTCGACAGACTTGGTCCCGGGTGCAGTCTGACGTGAATTGTCATGCTTTTGCTGTCTTTGACATCCCTAATGGGTCACTGGGGCATCTGAAAGGTCATTGAATGTAACTCAGTCAGTTTTAGACCTAACGTTTTGTAGTTCATCAGGCTTGGTCCCGTGTGCACCCTGAGGTGACGACAATGACTACAGTCGGCTTTCGACCTACATACTCAGTCCCTGATGCACGTCGCAGGGGGACGCACCGCCGCAACACACTCGCAGTTTCTGCAGGAACTGCACTTTCTAGTTATTATTATTATTTCACCTGTTTTTCGGTTCATATCTCCTCCTACAGTTTTCAAGATATTGACACGTGACAAACACCAAAACGTCCGGGATGTTCCGGAGAAGTGTGCTTGTTGATAGCTATGAGAAATGTTGTTCCATTCGCACCCTACTCTCACATTTGTGCGAAAAAAAAGTCCCATTCACTTGCATGGGATTTTTTTTTTAAACTGCCCTAACTCGGTCAATTTTGGAGCTACAAACACCAAACTCGGCATGTTTGGACCTGGGCTGACCGAGACCCATGATCTCAAGTTTCGCACAGATTGCACTCTTTCAACACTTTCTATCACTGTTTAAATATCACTCCATTCGTTGAATAGGGCAGAAGCTAGAGTGTGCACTCTAGATTCAGGGAAAATCAATTAATTCACTTTGTCACTGAACAAAGGTCTCTAAAATCCTGACACTTTCACCTAGAAACTCCATTTAAACTACAAATGGTAGAGATACTTCTCCTTCATAATTCATCAAAAGATGGCATCGTTAAACAAACTACTTTTCGAGTTATGATGATTTGTTTGAGACTAGGGACTGAAACTTCCCTCATTCACAGCCATGTTAAATTTAGGAACGGCGAGGTGCCTTTTTTCAAAGTTTCATTTGTGTTTAACCCCACAGGGGCCCCGCAAAGTCCCAATTTTTCCTTTAGGAAATGAATGGGCACAAAGTTAACGAATCATAACTCAGTCAGTTTTCAACCTACGGCCACGAAATTTGGCAGGCTTGGTCCCGGGTGCAATCTGAGGTGACCTGATGCCCATGGGGTCCCTGTGGACCCGGCTGGACACTGGGGCTTTTGGGTGGGCCAATGACCGTAACTCAGTAAGTTTTCGACCTATGGCCACAAAACTTGGCAGGCTTGGTCCCGGGTGCATTCTGAGGTGAGATGTGATGCCCATTGGACCCCTCTAGACCCTGGCTAGGCACTGGGGCCCCTGGATGGGCCAATGACCGTAACTAAGTCAGTTGTCGACCTATGACCACAAAATTTGGCAGGCTTGGTCCCGGGTGCAGTCTGAGGTGACATGTGATGCCCATGGGGCCCTTGTGGACCCCGGCTGGGCACTGGGGCCCCTGGCGGGCCAATGACCGTAACTCAGTCAGTTTTCGACCTATGGCCCCAAAATTTGGCAGGCTTTGTCCCAGGTGAAATCTGAGGTGACATGTGATGCCGATGGGGACCTTGTGGACCCTGGCAGGGCACTTGGGCCCCTGGTGGGACAATGACCGTAACTCAGTCAGTTATTGATTTATGACCACACAATTCGGCAGGCTTGGTCCCGGGTGCTATCTGAGGTGACATGTGATGCCCATGGGGCCCCTGTGGACCCCAGCAGGGTACTGGGGCTCCTGGCGGGCCAATGACTGTAACTCAGTCAGTTTTCTAATTACAGCCACAAAATTCGGCAGGCTTCGTCCCAGGTGAAATCTGAGGTGACATGTGATGCTCATAGGGCATCTGTGGACCCTGGCAGGGAACTGGGGCCCCTGGCGGG
The DNA here is from genome assembly GCA_025084515.1 of Ancistrus triradiatus. Classification (NCBI taxonomy): domain Eukaryota; kingdom Metazoa; phylum Chordata; class Actinopteri; order Siluriformes; family Loricariidae; genus Ancistrus; species Ancistrus triradiatus. Next base: position 2,148 of record JAJAGP010000729.1, on the reverse strand, counting down.
CCAATGACCGTAACTCAGTCAGTTTTCGACCTACGGCCACGAAATTTGGCAGGCTTGGTCTCAGGTACAATCTGAGGTAACATGTCATACCCTGAGGTGACGACAATGACTACAGTCGGCTTTCGACCTACATACTCAGTCCCTGATGCACGTCGCAGGGGGACGCACCGCCGCAACACGCTCGCAGTTTCTGCAGGAACTGCACTTTCTAGTTTTTTTTATTATTTTACCTGATTTTCGGTTTGTATCTCCTCCTACACTTTTCAAGATATCGACACGAGACAAACACCAAAACGTCCGGCATGTTCCGGAGAAGTGTGTTTGCCGATAGCTAAGAGAAATGTTGTTGCATTCGCACGCTACTCTCGCATTTGTGCGAAAAAAAAGTCCCATTCATGGGAATGGGATTTTTTTTAAAACTGCCCTAACTCGGTCAATTTTGGAGCTACAAACACCAAACTCGGCATGCTTGGACCTGGGCTGACCGAGACCAGTCAGGTGAAGTTTCGCACAGATTGCACTCTTTGAACACTTTCTATCACTCTTTAAAAATCACTCCATTCATGGAATAGGGCAGAAGCTAGAGTGTGCACTCTAGACTTCAGGGAAAATCGAATAATTCACTTTTTCACTGAACAAACGTCTCTAAAATCCTGACACTTTCACCTAGAAACTCCATTTACACTTCAAATGGTAGAGATACTTCCCCTTCATAACTCATCAAAAGATGGCAACATTAAAACAAATTACTTTTCGAGTTATGACGATTTGTTCGACACTAGGGACTGAAACTTCCCTCATTCACAGCCATGTTAAATTTAGGAACGGCGAGGCGCCTTTTTTCAAAGTTTCATTTGTGTTTTACCTGTCATAACTTTGAGCCTTTTTCGTCAATCCACATCATCTTATATCGTAGCCATCTGCAAGGGGTCCTCTCTCAAACAAACTTTTCAGATAATTGATTGGACACATATTTTTGGAGTTATGACCATTTGTTTGAGAGGTCCAAAATCGCTTGAAAGTCACTTTCTACACTGACTTTTTGCGGAACAAACATGTGTAAAATCATTATACTTTCACCTACGAACTCCATTTAAATTTCAAATGGTAGACATAGTAGACATAAATTAGTTCTCCAGTTATGACCATTTGTTTCACAGCTGTGACATGAAAGAAGGCAAAGCACAGACGGGGCTACGCTCTGTTCGGTTCACACACACACGCAGGCCACGCCCACACACAGAGAGCAGATCGCGATGAAAGACGGATTCTTTGAAGTTAGATTTGCATGAATATGTTTAATACGAATGCTTGATCATTACTGTAAAATACTGTAATTAATTAAACAGTTCAAACCTTTAAGTCGGGTTAAACATCACTTGTAATCCACATGAGCACAGAGTAAAACATGGCCGGCACAGCCGGAAACGGTCAATTCACTACTGTTCACTACACACTAGCTCCCTCCTACACTCTTAAAGGGCCAGACAGCTCTTATGTCAATCGCATTACATGACAATTACTACATGGCTTTACTAAATCGGCATGAAAGCATAATATGTAGAGATTAATATTTAATGCAGTAAAGATGACGCTACGGCCGTTTCTCAATACCAAGTACGGCAACTTCGGACTTGCATACTTCCTAAGTCTGGCAGGCCAATGAACGTAACTCAGTCGGTTTTCAACCTATGGCCAAAAAATTTGGCAGGCCTGGTCTAGGGTGAAATCTGAGGTGAAATGTGATGCCCATGGGGCCCTTGTGGACCCTGGCTGTGCAAGCAAGACACTATTGTTCTTCGTATTATTATTATTTTTATTATTATTATTAGTGTGTCTTGGATTGGATTAAGGCTTACGTAAGGCTTGCATAAGGCTGAGAGAACGCTGAGAGAACGCTGAGAGAACGCTGAGAGAACTGACGCGAGGATTGCGAGGATCTGGCAATTCAGACTGATCCGCGGTTGCACACAGGACGCCGTTTCGTAGCTGCTAGCAGCTTATTACCTTTGATATATTTTAATTCCCGATCGCATCTGTATCATATATAATCGTATATATAGTAGGTTTTTACAACATCTTAATCATTTTATTCTCGTACCGGCGGATTATATTTTTTTGCCGCTAATCGTTATTTAGTAACTTTAC
>JAJAGP010000728.1:239733-308659 GCA_025084515.1 Ancistrus triradiatus | reverse complement strand
CATCCCATTGGTTGAAAACACCTGACTCTAATTTCACCTTCAAATTAACTGCTAATCCTAGAGGTTCACATACTTTTGCCACTCACTAATATGTAATATTGGATCATTTTCATCAATAAATAAATGACCAAGTATAATATTTCCATCTCATTTGTTTAACTGGTTTCTCTGTATCTACTTTAAGAATTTGAGAGAAAATCTGGTGATGTTTTAGGTCATATTTATGCAGAAATATTAAAAAAATTCTAAATAGTTAACAAACTTTCAAGCACCACTGTACAATGATGCATAGGCATGTAGGAGGCCAGTCTACCAAACAGTCAATTATAAATACAGTTTTGACCTCCTTTGTCAACATTTTCAGCAGAAATTGAAAACTTAGTTGTGTTAATCACCCTAATGCATTTGAACGCAACACTGTACACTGCAACGGTGTTTGTGCGTTTAGAAGTGGTAGAAGTACCCGAAGCAGGTGGGAAACTAGTGATGCTCAGCCTTTCAAAATGTTGCTTCAAAATCAAAATGGAAAAACATAAAAAATAAAAAAAATATCACCTGACTGTCCCAAAAAGGGTTTCATGACATTACGCTGTTTCAAACGTTTCAAATTATTTCCCGCGTTTCGGTATACACGCATAAACAAGTGCAAGCAGCTGATCAGAGTTCATAATGTTTTTTTACTCAGAATGCTTCTAAATCAGTGTCGGAAAATCTTATCACTGATCCCACCCAGGAAAAAATGCACTGTGAAATTTGACAGTAGAACCATGAAGTGGCCAAATTACCATCAAAATTCATAGTACAACTGTGAACTTCATCGTCAAACTGTGAAAGTTCACATTAAAACAGTCATGCAATTCACAGTTTTACTACGAACAGTCACAGTACATTTTTTCCTGGGCAGAACTGTGATTAGTGTCAACATGACACGTTACATCATTGCCACACCCTCACAGACAAAAGAGATGTGAAGCAACGTAATTTTCTATGGAAAAAAGTAAGACATTTTTCACTATTCTCTTGTTATATTGCAAATTATATAATTTATAAAATGGAAAGGGCTTGAAAAAGGCCACGGTCTGCTGTTTGGGATCATTTTGAACTTGTTCAGGACAAACAAGTAGAGAGACGGACGTTACTGTTAGACCACTGATTGGACGTTTCACAAGCACTCTGTCTAGTTTTCCCTTTTATTTAGAATTTTCCCCTTTCTGTTTCTTGTTTTCTCTGTCCGTCTGTCTGTGTTTATGTCAGGCTGGGCATGGCTTGCTCCCTCTCTGCCCTTCAGCTCCACCGTTCACACCTGTTGCTCCCCAGCCCTGATTGCCTGTCACCCTGTTCAAACTCTGCTGTCTCCGCCAGTTCTGGCCTGTTTGTCAGTAATGTTAGAAGTGATTCTTCCACACATGCACATTGGTCACCCCTTGTCCTGAAGGGAATTAATCCTATTTGTCTGAATGTGCTAGAACTTTCTGTACTTAACTCCTGTTAACCCTCTTTTGTCTTTTTACCTGTTTGGGCTTTGAACGTGCCTATCTAGCTTTGTTGGATCTCATTGCTGCTCTGTGTATTCTATTGCTGGTGTGTCATTAAACAGTCCAGACCTTTATTCTGCCTCTAGTGTCTGCATTGTGGGTCCGGTCAGTGACTATAGCCTCTTAACACACAATGTTCTTCATTTACATCTGTTCACAAGGCTGAAGAGAACAGCAGCAGAAAGGAGCTCTTTCTTCATACTGAACACTGTGAATAAACACATGCTTTACTACACGCCTGCCCATTGTGTTAAACATTACACAGCCCGCTGTAGCCTGACTCGCATGAATTATTGAATGAGTCACCAACCACGGTGTTATCCTTTATATGTTCGCAAAAATATGGGCCAAACCCAAAATTGCAACATGGTTTGAGCAAAACAAATATTGGCAAAACCTAAAATTAGTTTACAATAGAATAGTGTCTCCTTATTTTTCTTTCCTTTGATTTTCTTAAATGTTTAAGTCTGGTGGGTGAACTTGTGTACAGATGTTAAAGACAGAGTTAAAGCTGTTCCAGTCGGTGGTAGTGGCTTCAAACTGCTTAATAGATAAAATGTTTCTCAGTTAGTTTGTGTTTAATGTCAGACTAAATATTCTCCATCGGGTTCAATTCAGGACCTTAACAGGAAAAAACATGAGCCTGGTGGAATTGTTCTCAAGTCACTTCTTGGTGGTGTGAGCAGGTGCATTGTTTTGTCTTTGATCGTTCCACTGTATTCATAAAGATTCTAAAAATGCTCTTAGAGAGCTCCTAACTTAGCATAAAAACTCCTAGGTAGGAGTTTTAGCTTTAGAGTGACTCCAACATGACCTGAGAGCAACTCAGGAGGTGGGGTTGACCCTGTTGCTAGGTTTGATGCATTCTTTTAAAGATTGTGATTGGTTGTCACCCCCGTCATTCAAGATTCACTCACTCTTTCTGTCTCTCACACAGAAATGCACTCTTAATAAGGGAAATACTGTATAGCCTCGGAAATAACAGACGGGCTATATTTGCGTATTTTACACTAATCACACACCTTTACTTGCGTTATTTTATTGACAGTGTATTTACCATGCTGATGATGACCATGAGGAAATGCAGTTCCGCTCTTTTCAATGACTTTGATTTCTGCTGTGTCTGTTAATGTCGTGGGGTTGGGTCGTATGTATTAATGTATTCGTATTATGCGTTATGGCATTATTGTGCTGGATAGGACGTGTGAGCACTTCCCTGATAAGCTCAACCACAAACATCCCTGCATAATCTAATTGGTAATGTGTGATTAACTCACTGTTTTTAGCGTTTAAAGAACATTTATTCTGCCTCGTCATCTTTCTGGATTTTCTCATCTGCTTAAGTCAAGCCAAGTCAGATTTATTTATATAGCGCTTTTTACAATGGAGCATTGTCTCAAAGCAACTTTACAAGTTTAGATTATCTCCTAATAACTACGTCCAATCCCAAATTGAACAAGCATAGGGTGACAGTGGCAAGGAAAAACTCCCTAGTTCTAGGAAGAAACCTTGGGAGGACCAAGACTCAAAAAGGGACCCAACCTCCTTGGGCGGCGTAGATGATAAATCTAAGAGCGAAACTAAAGTCATGGAGTCAAAGTTCGAATAAAATGTGAAGTATGCACATCAGCATTAAGTGGCCTGGGTATGATGGGGCTGGAGCTGATGACGGAAGCAGCTTGAGTGGAGCTGCAGCGGAAGAGAACTCCCAAGCCTCCTCAAAGCCCTCATCCCTACTCCTAACAGTTTTTCACCTTAGGGGTTAAGACACTGGACAACCTTCTGATTGTTGTTTTATTTTTCGGATTTCTTGAATTCTGCTGTCTTTGAGAACAGTGAATTTCACCAGGTGGCCACCTCTGCTTGAAGAGACAGATTTTCTCCCTCGATTATTCTGGGACTCAGAAGTCTGCATATTGTACATCTCAACCTGTAGATACATCACTCCTGGTTCTGTTTAAAAGCTTGTTTTCAGGCTTGTGATGGGCTGCATCAGACATGGCAAATTACCAACTAACTGCTAATCTTTAACAAAAAAAATGCAGATGATTGACATTTTGGAAGATTTTCAACACCAGACGTGTTTGAGTTTTAAGGTACTGTTGGAACCACTAAAAATATTACATGCTCTAATATGCTTTTATAAAGATTATAAAGATTTGTATTTTTTGTAATGATCACTTCTTATAAAAAGGGAACATAAAAGTCAATAACCATCACATTATACTTGGTTCATAAACGTTAGTAAATGAAACAGGAAACGTACAGCTTGGATAATATAGGATTGGATTTACTTCAACATCAGGGACTTCAGATCCCAATGTCATAGACGTTTGTGGTTATAAAGTTATATATAGTTATATAGTATTGTTATTGTTTTTTAGCCATTGGAGACTTAGGGTTTTTATCTAAATGTTTATCGGTGCACCATGGGTCTGAGAGTAACGGAATTTCAATACTCTTTATGTCTTGCACATATTGTAGTTTTTGACAATAAAGTTAACTTTGAATTTTAACTTGAAAGGGTACATTCAGTAGTCCAGGGTTTTAATCAATCTACAATATTTCATCTTAACTCTTCCTCTCTGGTGTTTTTGCAGTGCATATCAGCTCCCTCTTTACACATTACCCAGAAGAAAAAATACAATTATAAGCAATTGCATATTGAATTTACAGTTCAATCATATTAGTAACTGGCATGCTTTGAGCTCTGAATGAAGCTGCCTTGCGTTATGTCTTACTGAATTGCGCCAGTGTTCAAAAGTTGGATAAAGAAAGACGTTTTCTCATGTTTATCGAGGGTCACTGCGAAGTGACGCAATGTGGGGATTAAAAATGAGGTAAATATTCAGGGATACCATTTGGGTTACCCAAAACAAAAGCTGTTCAGGACAAGCTTAAGGGTGGAGCTGTACAAGAATATCCTGAATTGTCAGGGGACCCAAAATCTATTCTGGCACCCTTGTGTCCATCTCACTGTAGGCTAACTAATAAAACAAAGCATAATTGAACCTAAACTGGCTGGTGATGAGTTAAACTGATATCAAATCAAGCTAAAAAGACACCCTATAATAATCAGTATGTGTTACCCTTGGGTTCTGCAGGAGGTCTGGGATCTGCAGCAGGTTGTTGCTCCTCCTCGAGTTCCTGCAGCTGAATGGCGCTCACTAGCTGCGTCTTTGTCGGGGTTCCTGTCATCTTCAGCGCTGATGTGTTTCACGAAACCACCAAACACACACCTAAAGAACAAGAACATCGAATGGAAAGAACTTTTAGCTGTGACTGGGGCGTTTTAGGAGCGCTCTCTATGACTTGGCCATTTAAATAGTTACTATAGCGTTAGTTCCTCATAGTTACGACAGAACAAAAAGCTGCACATCAAAAAAAAAACATGGAAACATGATACTTATTAATGTAGATATTTCCATACAACAACACAATTCTTATGCAGTACATTTTACAGCGTTTCCCATGTAAACATGTCGCTGAAAGAAAGTGGGGTTTCATCGACTATACTCACTCATCGGCGCTGCGGCTTCATACTTTCAGACCAGCCAAAAACACCCACTTCACCCTTCGTTCAGTGTTCGTCCTCGAAACAGTTATATCCCATGATGTGAGTGATTTCACAAGTTACATAAATCCCGATCGCCCACTGGCTCCAAACAGGTGTACCTGCCGGCAGGTAAACAAAGCTCCTGACGAGCAACAGGAGGCAGAGCTTCCTGTTTAACCCCTTAAGCACCAACATTTAAAATGCCGGTTTTCTGATACGGTTATTTAATACCTCTAGGCTAGCATTACAGTACTAAATTCGTTTATCTCCAGATTTAATTTAGCTCAGCACTTTGCCTTGACCCACATGCATGTGTGCAAACCACCCATATCTCTGGCCAATGTGAACGTACCTAGACTATTATGTTCACAAAAGCAGAAGCATGCCGTGCATGACTTATATGCCTACAGAAACAGCAACAAAAAGTCATATTTGCAAAGGTGAACAACCAATAGCTTGTATGTAAAGTGTTCATAGCATGACTAACTCACTTCAGTGAAATTAACTCACATAGCCTACATAACTCGACAGTTCTGGCTCTGGTGTACACAAGGCTAGTCACATCATCAGACCCACATCACTGGGGTATATCTTCGTAAGACCTGATCATTCATTATTGTCCTCTGTGGGGGACATGAGTTCACAAAGAATATTTCAATAACCATATAATCTACTGAGCTAAAAGCTGATGCGCCATCTAAAGGACATCCTGTCCTTTACACTGATATATTATTTGTGGGGGTGTCATTTTCAGCTGGAGGTCTGCTTTTTCAAAATGGCTGCAATCTCAGCAATCAGGTTTTACAGAAGCAAGAGAAGTAAATTGTTGAATAATATCTATGAATGCTTTTTCTAAAGCATATAATTTACACGTTTTAGGTAGAAAACAGTTTTAGCTCATTTTCAAAGCAGGTTTTTACTGATTTGCACTTATGTTTAACTACTTAAAAGTGTACTTTTTAATGTCCTCTGTAGTGGACATTGGGACTTACTTTTTGATCTGATGCAGAAGGGAAAGACAAAATACATAAAGAAAATCACTATACCATGTGATTTTCCTTATAAAGGACTCCCTTGATCTGGGGCTCCACACAAGATCTCATCCTGTGGGGTCAAAATGATCATGATAGCGATGAGCAAAAATCACAGAACTACACGGAGGGACCTGATGAATGACCTGCACAGAGCTAGGACCAAAGTAACAAAGACTACCATCAGTAACACACTACACCCAGAGGGACTCAGATCCTGCAGTGCCAGGCGTGTCCCCCTGCTTAAGCCAGTACATGTCCAGGCCCATCTGAAGTTTGTCAGAGAGCATATGGATGATCCAGAAAAGGAATGGGAGAATATCATGTGGTCAGATGAAACCAAAACAGAACTTTTTGGTAAAAACTCAATTCGCTGTGTTTGGAGGAAGAAGAATGCGCCATACCTACTGTGAAGCATGGGGTGGAAACCTCATGATTTGGGGCCGGTTTTCTGCAGAGGGGACAGGACGACTGATACAGGAAGAATGAACGGGGCCATGTATTGTGAGATTTCAAGCCAAAACCTCCTTCCATCAGTGAGAGCATTGAAGATGGAATGTGGCTGGGTCTTCCAGCATGACAATGACCCCAAACACACCGGTCGGCAATGGAGTGGCTCCATAAAAAGCATTTCAAGGTCCTGGAGTGGCCTAGCCAGTCTACAGACCTCAACCCCATAGAAAATGTGTGGAGGGAGTTGAAAGTCCATGTTGCTCCAAAACATCACTGCTCTAGAGGAGATCTGCATGGAGGAATGGGCCAAAATACCAGCTACAGTGTGTGCAAACCTGGTGAAAACCTACAGGAACGTTTGACCTCTGTCATTGCCAACAAAGGTTATGTTACAAAGTATTGAGCTGAACTTTTGTTATTGACCAAATACTTATTTTCGACCATAATTAAAAATTAAATTCTTTAAAAATCCTACAATGTGATTTCCTGGATTTTTTTTCTCATTTTGTCTCTCATAGTTGAAGTGTAGCTATGATGAAAATTACAGACCTCTCTCATCTTTCTAAGTAGGAGAACTTGCACAGTCAGTGGCTGACTAAATACTTTTTTGCCCCACTGTATATGTAATTATAATTGCCATGTTGCAAACTATATTAAAAACATTACATTTACCAAACACCCTTATCCAGAGCAACTTACAATTGATACAATCTTACAATCCAAGCAATTATGGGTTAAGGGTCTTGCTCAAGGACCCAACAGTGGCAACCTGGCAGAGGTGAGATTTGAACCCTGGACCTTCTTTTCTATAGTCCAGTACTTTAACCACTTGGCCACCTCAGTCACACAAAATAATTTCATGAAGCTTGGATTCTCTAAATACAGCCCTTTGAGAATATTGTTACTGTTTCCTGTTCTGTTCAGAATGCCTGTTATAGAAGGGCAGCATTTCAAATAAATGAAATTTAGAAATTGAACACGGTCATAGCACCCTAGAGGAGCATCATATGTCATTACATTTAGTGTATATGGGTGCAGCTGTTCACTAGCTTGTCCAATAACTAGGCAGTCAAATGTGTTTCAGAAGAGATTACAAAGTAAGCTTTTAAAACAGTGTTAAGTCTTCAGTCAATAAGTGGGATAACACTCTCTAGTAATTACACAGCTTGTGAGGTTCAATATGTAAACTTTACCCAGCAGTAAAAACTTTTATAATATTGTCTTTTCAAAAAGAATGTATGTGGCAGTTCCATTAAAATGAACCAAAACAGTGTGCTTAAGGTGTCAGCTGATCGCACTCTGCCCTCTGAATGGCGCTGTCTTTGTATTCAAAAATACAACCAAGGGTGTGTGTGTGTGTGTATTTATGAAGAACTGAGCTCTGATCACTGCTGGTACTGTTAAGTTGCAAAACAGGCTTTCGGTAAACATTGTCTGACTCTGTGCTCACTCTTCTGGTAATCCTCCAGTAACCTGAGAATGTGGAAGAACAAGATGCCTGTTCTCACCACAACACCAAAGCCACTAAACACATAGCATTCATAAGCAGCTAATAAGAATTAAGCCACTAAAATTGTTCAGAAGATGTCTTCAAATAAAACAATTAATAAACCAGTTTGTATTGTTTGTTTTTGGTTGAAAAAAAACCCTCAGTGTTGATCTCTTTGCTTTTTAGGTTCGTATGCAGCACCAATTCATTAGCAGATGACATTTCAGACTTTCTTACATGATATTCAATTCAATAAATACTTAAAACATTAAGAATTTTTTATTTGAAAAAAAAAAAGTGGTATACGGTGGTCCTTGAAAGTTTGTGAACCCTTTAGAACTTTCTATATTTCTGCAGCATTCCATCAATCTGGGCTTTATGGCAGAGTGGCCAGGCAAATGTCTCTCCTCAGTAAAAGACGCATGAAAGCCCACCTAGATTTTGCAAAAAAAAAAAGCACCTAAATGATTCTCAGACTGTGAGAAATAAGAGTCTATGGTCAAGACTGAACTTTTGGCCTCAATTTTAAGTCTAATTCTAATGTCTGGAGGAAATCAGGCACTGCTCATCACCTGCCCAATACCGTCTCTACAGTGAAGCACGGTGGTGGCAGCATCATGCTGAGGGAGTGTTTTTCAGTGGCAGTACAGAGACATTCGTAATGAAAACTTGATCCAGAGCGCTCAGGACCTCAGACTGGGATGAGGTTCACCTTCCAACAAGACAATGTCCGTAGTCACACGGCCAAGACAACACAGGAGTGGCTTAGGGGCGACTGTGAATGTCCTTGAGTGGCCCAGCCAGAGCCCTGATTGAACCCAGTCAAACATCTCTGGAGAGTCCTGCAAATGGTAGTCCACCCATGGTCCCCATCCAACCTGACAGAGCTTGAGAGGATCTGCAGAAAAAAATATCCCCAAATCCAGATGCGCAAACCTTGTGGCATCATACCCAAGAAGACTGGAGGCTGTAATCATTGCCAGAGGTGCTTCAACTATGCACTGAGTGAAGGCCTCAAAAATTATGCCAATGCAATATTTTTGTTTTTCCTTTTTAATACATTTGCAATCATTTCTAAGATCCCATTTTCGCGTCCTCATTATGGGGTATTGAGTGCAGAATGATGGGGAGAAACTTGTTTTATTTTTTTTAGCACAAGGCCTCAACATAACAAAATGTGAAAAAAGTGAAAGGGTCTGAAGACTTCCTGAATGCACTGTAGATCCGAGGCAGTGAGACAGATGTAGGTGCAAGTGTACTAACTTTATTAACAACAGACAGTGATATATGATGTAAGCAGTGTGTCACGGTACTAAAGTCCATGGACAGACCCAATGCTAATAGCTAACATTAACACCACAAAACAGGACTCTAATACAACCATGAAATGTGCACAGGAAGAGACAATCCTAATACAAACAGATAATGTTATCAGGATCAGACAATAGTACCTACTAGTGCTAGTACAGACAGACAGCGCTAGCATAAATGGACAGTGCTAATCCTGACTAATACAGTGTGCTAATACAAACACAGCTAATACTTTCAGATAATGCTCACAAAACAAGACGGTGTTTGAGACACACAGAAAGTGCTGACTACAACAAACAAAGCTAACACAGAAACCGCAACATTAACACAACCAGACTACGCAAACACAACCCTACAAAGCCATCAAGAACAGACAATGCTAATACAAACATACCACATTAGCATAACCAGACCAAACGAATAACAAGACTAAGCAATGCTAATACAAACTGAGCAGCTAGAAGCTATAGGCTTATATATAATAGAACTGTAATTGGACAGCTGCTGTGGAAGCCGAAAAGGGTCACAGGAGAGCCATGTAGGATGGTTTGTCTATCCAGCACACATCATCCTGACAATAACCAACAGACCTCACCTCAGCAGAGAGGTCAGATAACGGAAAAGTCTATTGGACTACCAGTGTGCCAGGCTTGCAACATAGTATAATGACCACACTCATACCTTAAAACGAACTGCTCTGATATTAGAATGTAAGTGGCTACGTAGTAAATTTGAGGCGTTTCAGATCGCTTGGAAGAATAGCATGGCAGAGTATAAAACGTTTATTTAAAGAATTAATACCTAATATCATAGTGTCATCCCTTAGACTTGGCTATATGTCCAAATCTTTTAAATGCACGATTATTATACCTCAGATTAAAAACCCCTAACCCTAAGCCTATGTTGTCTAAATGTAGACTGAGTTCAAAATTTCCACTCCAACAATTTAGAAAAAGCAGTTCACCATCAGCTGTGCAGTGACCTGCACTGAAATGGAAGCCTATTGATGAAACATTTCAGACTTAGTCCTCATCGTAGCACCAAAACTGCGTCAAGTGGTGTTCTTAATGATTCATTAATGTCCTCAAACAATGGATGTGTCTGCTTGCTTGTTCTATTAAAGTGCAGCGTTTGACACTTTAGATAATCATATTTTACTGAATAAGTTAGAAAATACCATACATGTTAAAGGATTGACACTTCTAGGTTTAGTTCCTACTTGGCCAGCCGTTCTGAATTTGTTTATGTAAATAATTTGTGCTTGAAGCTCACCAAGGTGAAATCTAGGTGTCCCACAGTGGTCAATGACCACTGTTATTTTCACTGTACATGCTCCCACTAGGCCCCATTATTCATAAATGTGATACTGGTTTACAGTTGTGTAAAGGATATAAAAGACTGAGTGGCATTTAATTTTCTTGTACTTAAACTCTGATAAAATGGAGGTTGATCCAAGGTCAGAGAGACAGGTTGTCCAAATCTATGCTAAACCTTGGAGACTGTTCCATGCAGACACCCAGTCTGCAGTGATTGCAAAATATTTTTGGTGATTTATTTATTGAGGAAAATGATCCAATATTACATAGTAGTGAGTGGCAAAAGTATGTGACCCTCTAGGATTAGCAGTTCATTTGAAGGTGACATTAGAGTCAGGTGTTTTCAATCAATGGGATGACAATCAGGTGTGAGTGGGCACCCTGTTTTATTTAAAGAACAGGGATCTATCAACGTCTGCTCTTCACAACACATGTTTGTGGAAGTGTATCATGGCAGAAACAAAAGAAATTGTTGACGTTTGATTGTTGTTGATGCTCATCAGGCTGGAAAATATGAATTATTGGATCATTTTCCTCAATAAATAAATGACCAACTATAATATTTTTGTCTCATTTGTTTAACTGGGTTCTCTTTATCTACATTTAGAACTTGTGTGAAAATTTGATGATGTTTTAGGTCATATTTATGCAGAAATATTCACAAACTTTCAAGAGCCACTGCACAACGATGCATAGGCATGTAGGAGCACCACTGTAGCTAATGCTGCCAGAGTCTCAAGCTGCATTAAGTGTCAGTGGTTCAAGTGTGTTCTGATGATAGACTCTGTGCTCTTAACAATAGCTAACTACATTTTATTTTTTCTCTCTGAGCTTGTGCCCCCAGCTCCAGCATCACACATTAAGATGTTCCTCTGCTTCAGGCCCACCCAAGCTGTTCTTCTGTCATCAGCTCCAGCTCCAGCCCCACCATACTGAGACCACAGAGGGCAGTAACTCTCTCTCTACACCATAAATAACTACTAAATAATGCCAACATGCATATTTTTACATTATTCTGTACAATAGTTCTCTTCACTATTGGCTTACATGCTACATTTACAGCATTTAGCAGACGCCCTTACCCAGAGCGACTTACAATTGGTACAGTCTTACAATCCAAGCAATTGTGGGTTAAGGGTCTTGTTCAAGGACCCAACAGTGGCAGCTTGGCAGAGGTGGGATTTGAACCCTGAACCTTCTGGTCCATAGTCCAGTACCTTAACCGCTAGGCTAAATATATTCTCTATTTTATTATCCACTTGATAATATTTCATTTTAATTAGATAACTTAGTTAATTTGTACATATAACATCTAAGCCACCCAAGGAATCCCTTTTTGAGTCTTGGTCATTTAGGGAGTTTTTCCTTGCCACTATCACTCTAGGCTTGCTCAGTTTGGGATTGGCCTTATTTTGTTAAAAGTACCATAGAAATAAAGCTGACTTGACTTGACTAAACCATGTTTTCATCGAAACCCGACATCTTATGTATAATTTTCAATGCACTTGAATTTATTATCTCTTGTTATACTTGCACAACAATATAGAGTACACATTAAATACAGGAGGCAGTTTGCAGAGACCAAGAGAGTGAGATGGAATACAGACACATGGAAGAGAAACAAAACTAATAACACATCTTTTTAAGATGACTGTAGAATAATGATGTTCAAGTCTTTGGATAAAAAAAACCCCACATATATAAATAGAGAAATCGTACTGATTTGCTTCCACACATGAATCAAGAAATATTTTTCATCAATTATGTTCATCTCTTCACTGAGTTTAAACATTTCCTCAGCTGCTGAAATGATTCAGTTGTTGTGATGGGGTTTTACTGGTGTAACATTTGCCATGGGAAACACACACACACACCCATACAAACACAATGTTAATTAGCACCATATCAGTCAAGTGGCTGGAAACAGAACATATAACAACATAAAGAAAAGGACTACCAGTACAACCTTTGCTCATGATTGTCGTAATGACCAAAGTAAAACAAACATTTCCAATTGGTCTTTGCAGCAGGCTGATGAAGTGAAGGGTCTTGCAATTACATTTTCCTCTACACATTTACATTTGTGGACAAGGTCCATACGCACGTTATAACTTCCTCTACTTTTTATACTTATATTCAGAAATATGGACTTTGTAGTGGTTTCAAAAATATTATTCAGATATATAAATGGGAAAATACTGTCTTTTTTTCTGGTGATCAAGATTATTTTTCTGTGCTTTGACGTTCGTGATTAGTTTCCTATACCAATACACAGTATTCACTCATGTTCAACAAAATCTATCACGCTTGGTTTTCACACCATTTAGAGCAGGTTTCTTTTTTACGCATATATTTATATATATATATTGGCATGCCCATCAAGACACTGACACATTAAAGAAAATAAAGCATCATTCAACATGCAGATTGATTTAAGGCCTGTGAGGGTGAATATAAGCTCCAAATGAACTGTCAGAGAATATAAAATGGCCTTATGCATGTTATTTAACAGATCCTTAAGAATGATCTTCTCACATGACCTTACACTTACCAACAAAACCTCACATGATTGTATACACAGTAATACTGATACTGCTAAATCACTAGGCTAAGCCATCAATATGCCGTAACAGTGATCTGGTCTTCTTTATAACCAATACTTAAGTTAGTTCATATTCTTATAGCATTGAAAATAAATACAATCTGATATAGTTTTAGATCTATAGTATAATACTGTTGTGCTCATCAGGTATACATAGATATGCGGTTACTATATAATAATTCTTTAAGTATCTGTATATAGTTATATAGATAATATATAACACTTTTCTCGTTTTACCCTAAACCCTTACATGATTTTGCCAAGCATTGCACTGCCACCATAAAACACTGTGCAAAAGATGAAAACCGTGCAAAACAAACAGCTCTAAACTGAGAAAGCAGGGGAGAGCACTAAGCGAGCCCTACTCTAAACAAAGACAGCAGCTCACGGCACAGCCGAACTCTCACAATCCATAGAGACAAGGACATTTTTAAACCCAATACATCTAGTCATTTTTGATTGATGTGGCATCAGAAGTGACAAGTAGACACCGTCAGTCTGTGTCTTGTGATTAAATCCTGTTCTGGATGGAGTAAAAGTTTTGGAATCCTGATCCAAGAAGGGAATAGGGCAGATGGGCCATTTTCTCTTACAGCAAATGAAAAGTCAAATGCTTACAAATCAGTGGCCCAGAAAATCCTGCTTGTTGACTTTGGTGGCCGAAGGCAGTACCATATCTGTTTCATAACAGTATAGTATAATAGACAGTTCCCACTTACACGCTTCGTCTTCCCTATCAAGTTTACAAAGGTGAAGGCCAACACCTGGTTATCTAAAGAGAGCAGCACTGCTACTCATGCTCACTGCCCTATTATGTATGTATGAGCTGACACATATTATTACATATCTGACTCATATGCTTATGAAAAAAATACTTAAACAGTTGCACCGCACAGAAGTCCAACATTGTCTCATACTTCAAAAACTCTAAATCCCTGGCCATGTGTCAAACAGAAGTGCAGTGAGGCAAAAAAGTATTTAGTCAGCCACTGATTGTGCAAGTTCTCCTTCTTAGAAAGATGAGAGAGGTCTGTAATTTTCATCATAGCTACACTTCAACTATGAGAGACAAAATGAGAAAAAAATCCAGGAAATCACATTGTAGGATTTTTAAATAATTTTATTGTAAATTGATGGTGAAATAAGTATTTTGGTCAATAATTTGGTTCACTGTAATACTTTGTAACATAACCTTTTGTTGGCAATGAAGAGTTCAAACTTTTCCTGATGTCTTCAGCAGATTGGTACCCACTGTTACTGGTATTTGGCCATTCCTCCATCAATCTCCTCTAGACAGTGATGTTTTGGGGAAAGACGGACTTCCCAACTCCCTCCACAAAAAAATTTTCTATTGGGGCTGGATGTCTGGAGACTGGCTAGGCCCTCCAGACCCTTGAAATGCTTTTTACGGAGCCACTCCTTTTTTTGGTTTTTTTTCACTGCCTGAGTGTGTGCGTTTGGATCATTGTCCATCTGGAAGACCCACCACGTTCCATCGTCAATGCTCCTCACTGATGGAAAGAGGTTTTCGCTTAAAATCTCACGATACCTGAAACCCGTTCAGTCTTTCCCTTAACACGGATCAGTCCGTCCTGTCCCCCCTCAAGATAACAGCCCCAAAGCATGAGGTTTCCACCCCCATGGCTTCACATAGGTATGGTGTTCTTCGGGATGCAACTCAGCATCCTTTTTTTTCCTCAGTTCTATTTTGGTTTCATCCTGACCACATGAAATTCTCCCAATCCTCTTCTGGATCATCCATATGCTCTCTGCAATCCTCAGATGGGCCTGGACATATTACTGGCTTCAGCAGGGGGTGACACGCCTGGCACTGCAGGATCTGAGTCCCTCCTCTCGCGTAGTGGTGTTTACTGATGGTCAGCCGTGTTTCTTTGGTCACGCTCTCTGCATGTCATCTCCCATGTAGTTTCTCTGCTGGGATTTTTGCCAGTTCTGATATCTTGCCGTGGAGTCCCAGATCAAGGGAGATTATCAATGGTCTTGTATGTCTACAATTGCTCCCACATTGAATTTATTCACACCAACCTGCTGGCTGTGTAGAATTCACTCTTACCAGCCTGGTGCAGGTTCTAAACAATTTTTCTTCTGGTGTCCTTCGACCATCTCTTTGGTCTATGGTCATGGTTGAGTTTGGGAGTCTGACGTTTTTAGCTGTGGACATTGTCTTTTATACAGATAACGAGGTCAAACAGGTGCCATTAATACAGCTATGAATTGGCGACAGAAGAGCTTCTTAGAAAAGAAGTTACAAGGTCTGTGGGCCAGAATCTTTTCGTCTTGTTTGTGGGTGACCAATGTTTTTTTTCCACCATTGCATTTTACAATTTAAATTCTTTAAAAATCCTACCGGTGATTTCCTGGATTTTGTTTCTCATTTTGTCTCCCATAGTTGAAGTGTAGCTATGATGAAAATTACAGACCTCTCTCATCTTTCTAAGTAGGAGAACTTACACAATCAGTGGCTGACTAAATACTTTTTTGCCCCACTGTAGGTAGTTGATGTGAAAATGTACTTTAGTTGTGTACACTTCCAGACTTTTCCCAAGGTTTACCCTCTTCTCAGTTTTGCTAATTGTTAATCTTATCTTTTTTTTGCTTTCCTTCCAGCTGTTGTTTGGGTCTAGTCTGGCTTATGCCTTGTCCCAGCCACAACGCCATCAGATACACCAGGGAGCAACCAGTTACCCAACATACAGTATAGACTATGTTCACTCTGCAGGTATCATTTTCAGTTCCATTCTACAGCAATGCAAGCTCCGTCTGAGCAGTTCAATCAGCATTCATGCAACTTTTCTGCTCGGTCAAATTATAATAAACTTCCTTTTTGGGTGGTTTCAGCGATGTAAAATAGTCACAGTTTGTATTCATCTTAATATAGTCCCCTAGAAAAACATTGGTTAATACACTATTAAAGAACTACATGACAAGAGGAGGTTATAATTTCATTATAAATGTCAGATATGGTTATGTATCGATCCAGAATAATGGTCTCTTGTTGTTAATATTTAGTCCAATTTTGTTGGCTGCCTGTTTTACACATTAATAGTCAGTCTGACCATAAACTCCCAGGAAAGTCCCTCTTTTGTTTATCTAGTAATTTATATTCCACAAGAAATGACATTTGAGATTCCGTCACAGAGGCTCTAATGAACGCCTGTGGATAGACTTATAGACTATATAGACAAGAGTATATGGACACCCAAAAATTGCATAAATGTATGATATTGAGAGTCACTGGGATATTCAATACAACTCATTCTACTGCCACTGTGTGTCTATGGAGAATCCAGTAATGTTGCCAAAATAGCAGAGCTGAAAAATTATAAGGAGTGTCCACAAACATTTGTCTATACAGTGTATATACTACATTTTCTACATTTAAATATCTAATTATGACTGTTGCGTTTTCTTACTCAATTAAACTAACTGATTAGTATTATAAAGCATAACGCATTATCATAACACAACATATATGACATGCAAATTTTTAAACCTGTTTTTCCTTTCTTTAAGGGTAATTTGGGCAGCAAATCAAATCAGAATTAGGCACTTAATCTTGCAGTGTGAACATAGCCATAGAGTTTGGATTTAAGCACTTCATTGCAGAAGTATAAATCACTCTAGCCCACCTGTCCCAGCTCATCAATGTATTATGGATCAGCGAGATTTTGGAACTAAACACCACAGAAATGTAAATCTAAACAAAGAAGGGTGGTTGAGCACTGCTTGAAGGCAGCATCTTTGCCATTTGCTTCTTTAGATACAGTCACTAAGTGGTGATAAAACAAACAGGCAATGAGATATAGCACCAGAGGAAGTCGAGTTGGACGATGACCCTTTTGAAGGAAGCACTCTGACGGACATGTAGAAATGGCGCTGAGGACACGAGGGAACTCACAACAAAAAGTCACAAAGTAGTCTCTTCGGTTTCACCATTTCAAATAGCATGCAAATTTAAGAGAGAAGGATGTCTGTTTGTTATTTGTAGATGAGGTGCCTTGTTGTATTAGAAATTACTGATGGATTATCGATTTTATACCCTCAGTGATGCTGAAGAAGGTTAACCCAAATCTGAGGACCATTCGTGTACCTTAGCAGCGGTACCTGTTCTGTGAACGTATGTAGATATGTATGAGTTCAGTTAATTAAACTGTAGTGGGATTAGAGAAGTGGTGTTTACAGAAACCTTGGCTCTGGTAGACATCTACAGTGAGGGACTTAGTCAGCATGTTTAAAGTAGCATCACCAGTTCACCTAGCTAAGGGAGCAGGGTAGCCAGGGTTTGGGTTAGGTAGATGTTTCTCAGCTGTGGTAGCTCGCCACAGCAGCCTGTTTCTGGGAGAGTCTTTGCAGCTCTTCTCTGATCGCCTTGATGAGCGAGGCTGAGGACTGCACAGGTGGAGAAGGTTCCTCCACGTCTGCGTAGCCTGTTGTGGGGGTGGGAGGATCTCTCAAGGATGACCTGGGCATCTGGAACACTGGAGATGATGAGTACTCAGGGAATGACAGGATCTGCTGCAGTAGATGGAAAGACACAATCAATCTCTATATCTCAAGAAGTAAAGGAAGATGCTGTATCTTTGACTTTTAGTGCCCTGTAAGTCCGAAGTTGTTGACATCGACGCTTCATCTACTGTCAAGGAAATAGCTGACCCAAGAGTCTAAAATGTGGTGTCCTTCACTATCACATCTTGTCATTTACTTCCTGTTTAAAACTGAATAAGTATGTTTAAGCCTAAATAAATGGAGTATTCTTTCATAACTTCATATAATATCATAGAACACACTCTAATCTCAGGCTGATTCTACATTAACATTTCAATCAGTTTATTAACCAAACCAATGAGTATAATTTTCTGTGTGGTTCACATTGTGTCAAAATGGGACATGCTGAAGAGAGATTTAGTAACAAAATCTGTGCCTACTTCTGAGCCTGCTTCAGACCTACAGCGGTGCTTGAAAGTTTGTAAACCCTTTAGAATTTTTTATATTTCTGCATAGTCTATATTTCTGCAAGTCCTAAAAGTAGATAAAGGGAACCCAGTTAAACAAATGAGACAAAAATATTATACTTGGTCATTTATTTATTGAGGAAAATGATCCAATATTACATATTAGTGAGTGGCAAAAGTATGTGACCCTTTGCTTTCAGTATCTGGTGTGACCCCCCTGTGCAGCAATAACTGCAACTAAACGTTTCCTGTAGCTGTTGATCAGTCCTGCACACCGGCTTGGAGGAATTGTATAGCCCATTCCTCTTTACAGAACAGCTTCAGCTCTGGGATGTTGGGGGGTTTACTTCCTCACATTAGCTGCTCACTTTCAGGTCCTTCCCCAACATTTCTCATTGGATTAAGCTCAGGACTTTGACTTGGCCATTCCAAAACATGATCCTTTATTCTTCTTAAAAAAACCAGTCAGATTTATTAACCATTCTTGGTAGAACGGCTTGTGTGCTTAGGGTCGTTGTCTTGCTGCATACCCCCACCTTCTCTTGGATTCAGTATTCAATGGACAGATGTCCTGACATTTTCCTTTAGAATTCTCTTATATCATTCAGATTTCATTGTTCCACATCAATGATGACAAGCCGTCCTGGCCCAGATGGCAGCAAAACAGCACAAACCATGATACTACTACCACCACCATCTTTCAACAGATGGGATAAGGTTCTTATGCTGGAATGTAGTGTTTTTCCTTTCTCCAAACATAACGCTTTTTTTTAAACAACAAAAGTTTTCTATTTTTGGGTCTCAAATCCTGTCCCCACAAACTATTTTTCCAATAGCCTTCTGTCCTCCAGGTGAAACTTTAGCAAACTGCAGAACGAGCAGCAATGTTCTTTTTGGAGAGCAGTGGCTTTATCCTTGCAACACTGAACAACAATGGTGTGCATGGCAGTGTTCTTCTGATGGTGATCTCATGAACATTAACATTAGCCAATGTGAGAGAGGCCTTTCAGTTGCTTAGAAGTTTACCTGGGGTCCTTTGTGACCTCACCAACTATTACACGCCTTGCTCTTGGAGTGATCTTTGTTGGTCGACCACTCCGGGGGAGGGGAACAATGGTCTTGAATTCCTCCATTTGTACACAATCTGTCTGACTGTGGATTGGTGGAGTCCAAACTCTTTAGAGATGGTTTTTTGTAACCTTTCCAGCCTGATGAGCATCACCACCAACTCTTCTTCTGAGCTCCTCAGAAATCTCCTTTGTTCGTGCCATGATACACTTCCACAAACCTATGTTGTGAAGAGCAGACTTTGATAGATCCCTGTTCTT
This sequence comes from Ancistrus triradiatus, assembly GCA_025084515.1. Lineage (NCBI taxonomy): Eukaryota > Metazoa > Chordata > Actinopteri > Siluriformes > Loricariidae > Ancistrus > Ancistrus triradiatus. The sequence goes on along the minus strand of JAJAGP010000728.1, from coordinate 289,065 downwards.
TAAATAAAACAGGGTGCCCACTCACACCTGATTGTCATCCTAATGATTGAAAACACCTGACTCTAATTTCACCTTCAAATTAACTGCTAATCCTAGAGGGTCACATACTTTTGCCACTCACTAATATGTAATATTGGATCATTTTCCTCAATAAATAAATGACCAAGTCTAATATTTTTGTCTCATTTGTGTAACTGGGTTCTCTTTATCTACTTTTAGGACTTGTGTGAAAATCTGATGATGTTTTAGGTCATATTTATGCAGAAATATAGAAAATTCTAAAGGGTTCACAAACTTTCAAGCACCACTGTACATGTCTTTTGCTTCCACACTGGGATTTATTTTAACTGGAACATTGTAATTCATGCAAAAACTGCAACTTATTGGACAAAACAAAGTGACAAATCACCTTTGCAGTAGAATTATTACAAGTGACATCCATTATTTATCTTGAACATGCCTCATTCATTTTCCTTGCTACCCCAAAAAAAGCTCCACACCTACTTTGGGAAACACTGCGTTACAGCAATTCATGGAAGGTATTCATAAAATTCTCACCAAAAATGTGTAAGAAGGTAACACTGTGTAGCGTCTGAGAGCAATGTTGGTAATACACTATCAACCACAACATAAAAAGAACTGCGTAACATTGTGTAGGTCCCCCTCTTGCCACCCTGTGATCCATCAAGGCATGGACCCTACAAGACCTCTGAAGGTGTCCTGTGGTATCTGTTACCAAGATATCAGCAACAGATCATTTAAGTTCTGTAAGCTGCAAGGAGGAACCTCCACGGATTGGAGGTTTAAGGTGCTAGCCCACCACCTGGTGGTGACCTGGATTCAAGTTCTGGCACTGCCTTCTGGGTCAGTAGGGCATCACAGAAGCACCGCCGAGATATGCCTTATGAAGGGGATAGTGTTCCCTGAGAATTCTAGGTCTGGGCACTGGGACTGGGAAAAACATTTCTTTATTTTTTCTGTAGCACTAAAACTAGCTGGTATTTGTGTATTTGTGCTCTTTTCCCAAAATGTTCTTCTTGGAAGAGTATGTCCCACTAGCAAAGATACACATTCTTACAACCACTCTAGACCTGAAGTAAGTAATTACTCTGGTGTGTAAAGCTGAACTCACAGGCTCACGGTTGGCTCCAGGTCTTGAGATTTCTTCGTTCGAACGGTATTGGGTCCAGCCTGAACCTGAGGGGCCTGACATGCTGCGACCCACACCGGGATACACACCGATCCGGCTCGACAAACCCACCTGTGTCAGCTGATGCAACTGTGCACCTGCACACACACACACACACACACACACACACACACACACACACACACACACACACACAGTATCTCAAAGAAATATTTTGGCTGTTTGTTTTTTCTAAAGAAAGTTACACTTTTTAAAAAGGTAAACAATAAAAACCTTAGATCTTTTTATTTTTGTCCTCACACTGATATTTGACATCCCCAAACAGACATAGACAAATACATAAAAACAGAGACAAAGTGCTTTAAAAGCATCTCACTCTCCCTTATTGGCAGATGTTGTGTCAAAGGGACAGTTTAGCTTGTGGACCGAATGTTTAAATTAAGAGAAATGTGTAAAACCCCATGTACAATTACCCAGTAAACTTCAAAGCGACATGCAATTAAAAGTCTACCTGTGCTGCCCCCTACTGGTCTTGGTCGGGAGGAAGCTGGGACGTCATCTCCATACTGTCCCCTACTGGAGAAACCTGGATCAGACTGCAGCTCTACCGAAGCCAGATAGCCAGAACCCAGTGCCTGCCTGCTAGCAAACACAATAACAAAATGTAACTCAACCAAACTACCGGTACCATGGCGAATAACGGAATAAGCTTACAATTTTTTAGATTGTAAAAAGTTTACTACGCTAGGTTTGCGCTGTAGCAATAAAGCTAATGTAAGTAAAACTAATAGAAGCTTATAGCCAACAGTTTAGATCATTTGCTAAACTAACTGTAATAAGCCTCACTTTATTTATCAAAGCATATTCCTCATTTATCAAGTCATTTTGTTAGTCCTGGGCATTTTTAAATGGAAAGAGAAGTGGGTCCAAGCTTACCTCTGCAGTAAGTTCTGCACAGATGTAAGGGACATTCCTAATTCAGCATACCTCTGCAATCACACAAAATGGGGGTAAAAGACAACATATGCCACAAAAGATAAATATGCTACATGGACAAATGCCCTTTCTAACTACTGGATTACAAACTAGTGCAAAGTATACAAGGAAGCACTTGCATAAGATTGCCTTTTTATGTTATTAGGGAAAATTCAACATCATCAGAATCCATATATGTCAAAACACATGCAGTTGAATACATGAGGAACAGGCAATTATACAGCACAATAAACAACTAAGACAGAAACCAGGCTTGGTGATTTGCACTGACAGCTGCAATTCCTAGAAGGCACTAAGGACAACATAAGAAGTAGACTATACAGGTAGTCCCTGATTTGTGATGTTGATACTTTCCTATAAATCCATCGTTGAATTTATCATAAGCTGAGGGCTTTAATATAAACTGTATGTACATAGTTTGTGAACCCTTTAGAATTTTCTATATTTCTGCATAAATATGAGCTAAAACATCATCAGATTTTCACACAAGTCCTAAAAGTAGATAAAGAGAACCCAGTTAAACAAATGAGACACAAATATTATACTTGCTCATTTATTTATTGAGGAAAATGATCCAATATTACATATTAGTGAGGCAAAAGTAGGGAACCGTCTAAGATAGCAGTTATTAAAGGTGAAATTAGTCCAGGTGGTTTTCAAGCAATGGGATGCCAATCAGGTTGAGTGGGCACCCTGTTTTATTTTAAAGAACAGGATCCTATCAAAGTCTCTGTTCACAACCATCTCTAAAGAGTTTGGACCTGCCACCCATCCACAGTCGTACAATTGTGGTACAAATGGAGAAATTCAAGACCATTGTTACCCTCCCCAGGAGTGGTCAACCAACAAAATCACTCCAGAGCAAGGCGTGTAATTGTGGTGAGGTCACAAAGGACCCCGAGCATTATGTTTGGAGAAAGGAAAACCTGCAATTCCAGCATAAGAAGCTTATCCCATCTGTGAAACATGGTGGTGGTAGTATCATGGTTTGACCCTGTTTTGCTACATCTGGGCAGGACGGCTTGCCATCATTGATGGAACAATGAATTCTGAATGATATCAGAGAATTCTAAAGGAAAATGTCAGGACATCTGTCCATGAACTGAATCTCAAGAGAAGTGATGCAGCAAGACAACGACCCTAAGCACACAAGCCGTTCTACCAGAGAATGGTTACAGAAGAATAAAGTTCATGTTTTGGAATGGCCAAGTCAAAGTCCTGACCTTAATCCAATGGAAATGCTGTGGAAGGACCAGAAGTGAGCAGCTAATGTGAGGAAACCCACCAACATCCCAGAGCTGAAGCTGTTCTGTACGGAGGAATGGGCTAAAATTCCTCCAAGCCAGTGTGCAGGACTGATCAAAAGTAAGGTATAGTAATATGTAATATTTGGTCATTTTCCTCAATAAATAACCGACCAAGTATAATATTTTTGTCTCATTTGTTTAACTGCGTTCTCTTTATCTACTTTTAGGAGGTTGGGTCCCTTTTTGAGTCTTGGTCCTCCCAAGGTTTCTTCCTAGAACTAGGGAGTTTTTCCTTGCCACTGTCGCCCTAGGCTTGCTCAATTTGGGATTGGTTGTAGTTATTAGGAGATAATCTAAACTTGTAAAATTGCTTTGAGACAATGCTCCATTGTAAAAAGCGCTATATAAATAAATCTGACTTGACTTTATAAATAACCTGGCCTACCTTTAACATGCTTAAAACACTTACATTAAACTACAGTTGGGCAAATCATTAACATAAAGCCTATTTTATAATAAAATGCTGAATATTGTACTGAAAGTGAAAAACAAAATGACCATTGTCGCAACTGCTGCTTTTCCTCACTACATTTCCCAGCACTCATCACTGCCATCACATGACGTACTGCGTATCACTCTGCCTATCACTATCTACAGTACTGTGTAAAAGTCTTAGGCCACCATGAGGTTTGTTGTTTTATCACTTTCATTCACTTTAGCAATGGTATAATGACCATATATAACATAGTGTCGAGGACTGGACCTTGATTGGCCACTCCTTAATCCTCTCCTGATCTTCATGCCAATCTTTGTAAGCTTGATCATATCTTAGCCTTTTCACCCTGTTCCCCTTCTGAAAAAGTGGTTCCTTGGCTGCTACCCTTCCAAAAAGGCCATTCCTGATCAGGCTTATTTGAATCTAAGTGAATCATTGCAGTTACGTTCTAAAACTAACTGAAACCTCAGCGCTGGTTATATGCTATGCACATATACAAACCAGTGAACAAAGTGTAGCAGTGACAGATACTTACGGCTGAGAAGGGACTGTGTGAAGGAGCTGCCGGGTTGGATGAGGAGCCCCACTGGCGCACAGAACGTGGTGGTGGGCTAGAAGGGGGAACAGGACTGATTTCTTCCACTCCAGTAATCGCTGTAACCCCAGTAAAATTCAGTGGGGCAGAGTTGCTTTGTGAGGAGGGTGACACCAGAGCAAACGCGTCATCCAACAAGGAGTGCATTTGCTGGCGTGCCTCTTCGATAGTAGGCTGAGGTGGGATATAGGCAGGTGGAGCTGGGGCTGGTCCAGGAGGTGGAGACCCTGGATCAATAAAGACCTCATCGGTGGGGGAGGGGCTACCAACATCTGGAAGCTGATCTGCATCAGACTGGATAAAGAGAGATAATGTTAGGCGACCGGCCATAACTGAAAACTGGGCGTGTTAGTTAATGGTGCATAATTTACCATGTAGGCCACATTGTTGACTCCTGGGTACTTCCTGTATGTGGCATCACCATCTGTAATGAGGTGATCCCTATCTGTCAGGCTACCATTACCACTCAAATTCTGCCTCTGCCACTGTCTCGGAGAACGCTTGCCTCTGGAGCTACAGACACACACAAACACACACAAGTTTGTCTCATTATTTTTGTAGGGACTTTCCATCGACACAATGATTACTGGAGCTAATTAATGCTGAGTGACATCTTCATTTTCATTATGACTATTCAATCAATCTGGCAAGCAGAAGCATTCAGAATATGCTGAATCAATACCCTGACCTCCTGTGTGGCTCTTCATTAGGTGAAGGCGTTTGTATCTCAGGGTGCAGGATCTTGTGTATCTGCTCTTGGGCCTGCTGATATACCCGCTGCTGCTCCGAGCTGTCCCCGAACACTGCGATAATGTCCTCCATGGACGGGAACTCATAGTGGCCTTTTCTCTTGGCCCGCAGCCGTATCTTATTGCGGTGGTGCTCAATCTCAGACTTGTGTCTCAGAGCGACCTGGATCTGAGCAGAACCAATAATACCCACATGATTCAGCTTTATTCCCTAATGCTACCTGATGGAGGTGTTCATGTCAGGGTGAAAGTGGATTTCTCACCTCATTGCTGTCCTTGCCTCCATCCTGCACCCGTTCTGTAAGGGAGGCACTCACGGCCTGGTTGTGTGAATGAGGGGGTGGGCTTGGCACAGGCTGCATGGCGATTAGCTGAACCTTATTGGACACTCGCCGTGTTCCGTCAGACGACCCACGAGATACGCGGTCCACATGCTCAAATATGGAGGAGGAAGATAACTGTTCGTCCGCTCCACTTCCTGATACAGCACATAAGATCAGAGGTCAAAACTGTCCAGCAGGATTCGGGGAGGAATGCAAAGAGCAGCAGGGTTACCTCACTGACAAAGAAAGTAACTTACCAAGTTTGTTTTTTGCTGTAATCCAAAGTGATGCGAAAGGTAAACAGAGAACAGGCAAAAGTGAGATGTTACTCATACATAAAGCAAGAAACTAAGATTATGATTAGAGGTCTGCAGTTGAGTTTATACTAGATTTAAAGAAGGTCCATTTCCCTTATCCCAAATGTAGATGATCATCCAAGACATTTGTGGTACACTGGAGTCTAGACTGGAGAATATACATGTATGTAGCTAACAAGGGAAACTAGGTTAGTTGAATCAGTCCCTCTTTGTTGATATAACAGACTCCTATCTTCTGTGAAGGATCTACACTACATACACTCATTGAAAAAAACTTTATATGTATAAATGTAATGACAATATATGTAAGTTATTACAAAATTAGAAGGAAAGGAGGGAAAGGATCAGTTTATTGGGGAAAACCGTTCAATTGAAAGGAGACTCTAGCACCCTGTTAGGCCACCTCTAGCCTGGATACAAGATGGGCCTGTAGATCCTGCACACGAGAGACACAACTGCATGCCGAGTTATCTATCCGATATTTCACAATCTGGGTGCGTTATTATTTTTGTCAGTGAGTATATTTGGAACATGACTGTGGGTATTTGCTTTCATCCAGCCCCAAATGCACACTAACGTTGAGAAATAAGGACTGGCTCTTAGTATGCATGCAGTTCATCCCAGAAGTGTTGGATAAGGATGAGATCATTCTTTTTAGAATTTGTTTTGATTGTGAATGGCCTTCCCCAAAGCACACAATTCCCTAGAATATTACTGTATCATGTGACATTAAGATTTTATCTAATGTAGTCCAAACCATAAAACACCCATAAACCCTACTCTTAATTTCCCTTCTTTCATTCAGTTTTTCTGCCAGTCTTTGTCAGAATATCAGCTGGTGAGTCATTGCTTCCGGAGTAAAATTTGTGCTCGACACCATTTGAGCCAATATTTCGTATTGCACATGGTGGCAATGAACATGTTCCATTCTGGCATTGCTTTTAGAGACAGTTGGTGGCTAAACAATGAATGCTGCAACATTTGTTTTTTGCACACTATAAACCTTGACGCACTAACATTTTAACCTTTTAACATTTTAACATTTTAACCTTTTAAACCTTGACTTATGTCATTTTAAATACAGTGGTGCTTGAAAGTTTGTGAACCCTTTAGAATTTTCTATATTTCTGCTTAAATATGACCTAAAACATCATCAGATTTTCACACAAGTCCTAAAAGTAGATAAAGAGAACCCAGTTAAACAAATGAGACAAAAATATCATACTTAGTCCTTTATTTATTGAGGAAGATGATCCATTATTACATATTAGTGAGTGGCAAAAGTATGTGACCCTCTAGGATTAGCAGTTAATTAGAAGGTGAAATTAGAGTCAGGTGTTTTCAACTAATGGGATGACAATCAGGTGTTAGTGGGCACCCTGTTTTATTTAAAGAACAGGGATCTATCAAAGTCTGCTCTTCACAACACACGTTTGTGGAAGTGTATCATGGCACGAACAAAGGAGATTTCTGAGGACCTCAGAAAAAGAGTTGTTGATGCTCATCAGGCTGGAAAAGGTTACAAAACCACCTCTAAAGAGTTTGGACTCCACCCATCCACAGTCAGACAGATTGTGTACAAATGGAGGAAATTCAAGACCATTGTTCCCCTCCCCAGGAGTGGTCGACCAACAAAGATCACTCCAAGAGCAAGGCGTGTAATTGTTGGTGAGGTCACAAAGGACCCCAGGGTAACTTCTAAGCAACTGAAGGCGCCTCTCACATTGGCTAATGATAATGTTCATGAGTCCACCATCAGAAGAAACTGAACAACATCCCCATAAGGAACATTGCTGCTCGTCTGCAGTTTGCTAAAGATCCAAAAGGTTTTTTGCTAAGACATGTGGACAAGCCAGAAGGCTATTGGAGGAAATGTTTTTGTGGATGGATGAGACCAAAAATGAACTTTTGTGGTTTAAAAGAAAAGCATTATGTTTGGAGAAAGGAAGACACTGCATTCCAGCATAAGAACCTTATCCCATCTGTGAAACATGGTGGTGGTAGTATCATGGTTTTGGCCTGTTTTGCTGCATCTGGGCCAGGACGGCTTGATGGAACTTGATGGAACAATGAATTCTGAATTATATCAGGGAATTCTAAAGGAAAATGTCAGGACATCTGTCCATGAACTGAATCTCAAGAGAAGGTGGGTCATGCAGCAAGACAACGACCCTAAGCACACAAGTCGTTCTACCAAAGAATAGTTAAAGAAGAATAAGGTTAAAATATTTTGGATGGCCAAGAAGCCAAAGTCCTGACCTTAATCCAATGGAAATGTTGCGGAAGGACCTGAAGTGAGCATCTATGTGAGGAAACCCACCACACATCCCAGAGCTGAAGCTGTTCTGTACGGAGGAATGGGCTAAAATTCCTCCAAGCCGGTGTGCAGGACTGATCAACAGTTACAGGAAACGTTTAGCTGCAGTTATTGCTGCACAGGGGGGTCACACCAGATACTGAAAGCAAAGGTTCACATACTTTTGCCACTCACTAATATGTAATATTGGATCATTTTCCTCAATAAATAAATGACCAAGTATAATATTTTTGTCTCATTTGTTTAACTGGGTTCTCTTTATCTACTGTTAGGACTTGTGTGAAAATCTGATGATGGTTTAGGTCAAATTTATGCAGAAGAGAACATTCTAAAACTTTCAAGCACCACTGTATGGCAGGGACGTCTGGGTGAGGGTGTCTGATGTTGAAAGAACCGACACACTCAATAACCCCAGGTTACATCACTGATGATGTGTCCCACCACATCTGTAAGATGTATCTATCACTTTTCACATGTCTTAAGCTAGAGTCACTTATAACCAGAGTGCTCATTTGTGTAACTGGGTTCTCTTTATCTACTTTTAGGACTTGTGTGAAAATCTGATGATGTTTTGGGTCATATTTATGCAGAAATATAGAAAATTCTAAAGGGTTCACAAACTTTCAAGCACCACTGTAATTGGCTTTATAGGTGATTGAATTTTCTTGTATACTGCGTGTTACCGAGTGTTTGTGAGAGAGAGAGAGAGAGAGAGAGAGAGAGAGAGAGAGAGAGAGAGTATTACGATGTTTGCTCTTGCGGTGATGAGATTTGCTGTCGCTGGGTGTGATTGCAGGTCTGGTGCTCTCCTCTGCGGACTCCCTACCACTGGATGCTTCACTGCCCAACGAGTCTCCATCAGAAGGAGACAATCTAGTGCACACACACACACACACACACACACAAAACGATACCATATAGACAATTTAAATGACTTGTTATGAACACTCAGGAACACGTAGGACTACACTCATTACTGCTGTACCTGCTCCTTCTCCGAGCTGCACGAGATACTTTGGTGGATGAACTCTTCGATTTTGGTGTGTTCAGTTCTCCCCCCTCAGAGGGTGTGGCTTCTTTAACAGATGGTGGTAAAGGACCAGGTTCTTGAATCACCATGATGTCGTCTTTACTCTGCTGTCCGAGGTGGAGTTTGGCAAAGTCAAAGCCTTTTACATTCGGAGCCTGGAGCTGAACACACACCAAAATAATAATAATAATACGTTCAATTTATATAGTGCCTTTCACAAACCCATGGACTGTATCATAGCGAAGCCTATTAAACATTAACACTTACATTACCCTACTGTTCGAAAAAATAATTAACACAAAGCTTATTTTATTTTGAAAAATGTTTAAAAATCTCCTGTAATTTAGTGAGGAGTGCATTGAAAGTGAAAAGTAAAAGCAAAACACTTACTGTATTGGTGAACTCAGGGCACTAGGTTAGCTGCTAAGCTAACTGCAGCCTGTGTTTCCTTTAAGTTTCATTTTGGTTGGCTCTTATAACTAATTTTTTTAGGACCCATGGAGACTTATTTGCACTAAGAATGCCATACCATAGATGTAAAAATAAAGAAAAACACAGCAGAGATCATCACTGTTGTGATTCTGAATCACTGAATCACTGTGTACTGAATCGTGAATTGAGTTTTGGCTGAAATGAATCACGCGACTCAACTCGTACAAGTTTAGGCAAGCGCACCGAGAGCAGAGCTAAATGCGTCGAGAACCGAAGTTCAGAGGAGGTCAAGAACCGAGGTACCACTGTATTTTTTATTAAATGTTCTTTAGAGAAATCGGCCTAATCTCGATCCAGAGCATTTAAAATCTTTCAAAATGACTAAATCATTGTAAATTAAGTGGATTACTCTACATGGATGTGTGAAGATACCTTTTAAGGTACTCAGATGTTTCTGTAGCCATTTACTTATTTTCTTATTTTCTTTTTCTTATTTACGTCTCATCTTAAAATATTTATTGTTCGAAAGGTAGTGGTTGAGACTTGAATTTAGTGTCAGGTATTTCAAGTGTTTATTAAGTTCAACAGCTGCACTTGAATTCCTTTTATAAGAGAGTTTTACACATAAATTGGAGGTATTTTTACCTCAATTTAATTTCGTGTCAGTTAGTTTCATAGACACTCAAGGTCACAAAGTCTGAGAACACTAGTATAAGTGCCAGAAGTTGAATCTGTTCATCTGGACATATAGTTTTGTCGGAGAAACGTCTCGTCACTCATCTAAGTGCCGTCTTCAGTCTCAGCAGTTGGAAAACTTCCCCAATCTTATATACAGCACCTTTGCATAACGACTGGTACCAGCACCATTGCATAACAATGGGACCGGTGATCAGTTTAATATGCAGATTGACATAGCCATTAACGACAATGGCCACGTGTGCAATTCACACAGGATTGGGGAAGGGCTGAGATGGCGGCGTTGTAAGATGGTGAGAGGTGTACTCTGAGGCCCCCTCCTCGGTTCAGGGATGGACGTTCCCTTTTTACAAAAATGGCTTCTTTTACTCTGCGTTCAAACCATCGTTCCTCCCTATCAAGGATCTGCACGTCTTCATCCTTGAAAGAGTGTCCACTGGTCTGTAGGTGGGTGTAAACCACAGAGTCCTGACCTGATGAGGTAGCTCTTCTATGTTGTGCCATCCGTTTCACCAGTGGCTGTTTGGTTTCCCCGATGTACAATTCCTGGCAATCCTCCAGGCACTTAACATTACTTAACACTACATTACTCTGTTTGTGCTGGGGGACCCGATACTTGGGGTGGACCAGTTTCTGACGTAGCGTGTTTTGGGGTTTGAAAGCCACTGAGATGCGGTGTTTGGAAAATATGCGTCTCAATTGTTCTGATGTTCCTGCCACATGGTTCTCCCACAAAGCCTTATGTCCAGATTAACAGATTCAACTTCTTGTTTGGATTTTTGAGGAGAAGGACTCATATTGCAATAGGATAATGATCCAAAACAGATTAAAGCTTTGCATCATCTGAAGACTAAAGAGGATCAAGGGTTGCTGATTGTCATGGACTTGCCTCTACAGCAACCTGACCTAAACCCCATCAAGCAACTGTGGGGGAAAATAGAAGCATTTTTTCCCTAGTGGTCACTAACTTTTGGCCACCACTGCAAATATTTTTTCTTTTAGAAGATTACTCGTTTCAGTTTAGATAATAGTGTTTTATATGATTTTAGAAATGTTTATATATGTGATGTGGTGGCACCCCTGCCCTGGTCACATGACAACCACACACCCAGTCCCTACCTCAATGAGCACTGAGGGCAACTCGAGAGCCTGCTCCTGCCGAAATACACATAGAGTAGCCCCAATGTTCATTGCACGTCAACAAAGTAAACTTAAAAGTAGCAGGAATCCAGGCTGTGGTGTTTCTGATGATCTGACCAATCTCAAACACTCATCCACCTCTCATCTGTCTATAATGTTTTGACTCAAACCTTTTGTCTCTGTTGGATGGTGCTCATGGCATCTGGCTGGAACTCCAATTTCTCTGATCGACACAGCTTCCAGTAAAGGATCATGATAATGATGAGGACCACCAGTCCAGGGACCACCACCCCAACAATCAGCCACATATTACTGGATTGTGTCTCAGAGGGGGAAACAGCCAACTTCTCCACGGCTGACACACAAAACAAAGAACCCAAAAAAAACTTTAGTTATGATTCTGAAGCATTTAAGCTGTGTTGAACTTGTCTGAAATTGTCCGAAATGTTGAATTTAAAACAATAACAACTTGGCTGGCATGTATTGAGTTCTAAAGCAAGGCAAATGAGACTGTGTATTATGAATGGGTTATACTTTGGACACATCTGCTTTGAAAGCATTTACCTTTATTTTAGCTATTTTATTCACCTTACAGTAGCAAAAAGAACTTGTGGCAATAAAGTAATACAAAATAAACATTTACAAATGTGTTAAAGAACTCAAAATTATCTTTAATTTAAAAAATTTCCAAATAGCCCATTTTGCTTTGATGGCAGCATTGCTTCCAAAGGCAGAGACCTGGAATGTTTCTCCAACGGTCCTGAAGGAACTTCCAAAAGTTCTGAGCAAAAGTTGCCTAATTTGTGCTTACTATTCTGATCAAGTCATACCAAGCAAACACTACAGGGTTCAGATCAGATGATTCTTAAGGTTGTTATCTTGATGGAATCAAATGACTGTCCAAACTGGTGCTCACCAGATGGCATGTGATTGTGGAATTCTGTGGTAGCCATGCTAGTTCAGTGTATGTTAAATTTTATAGAAATCTCCAACAGCTTCACCAGCCAGCACCCCAACAGTACCCCTCCCAAGCTTCACAATGGAATTTAGAACTTTAGAATTTTCTACGTCTCTGCATAAATATGACCTAAAACATCACCAGATTTTCACACAAGTCCTAAAAGTAGATAAAGAGAACCCAGTTAAACAAATGAGACAAAAATATTATACTTAGTCATTTATTTATTGAGGTAAATGATCCAATATTACATATTAGTGAGTGGCAAAAGTGTGTGAACCTTTGCTTTCAGTATCTGGTGTGACCCCCCTGTGCAGCAATAACTGCAGCTAAAACGTTTCCTGTAGCTGTTGATCAGTCCTGCACACAGGCTTGGAGGAATTTTAGCCCATTCCTCCATACAGAACAGCTTCAGCTCTGGGATGTTGGTGGGTTTTTTCCTTCATATTATCTGCTCACTTCAGGTCCTTCACAACATTTCCATTTGGATTAATTAAGGTCAGGACTTTTGACTTGGCCATTCCAAAACATGAACTTTATTCTTCTTTAACCATTCTTTGGTAGAACGATTTGTGTGCTTAGGGTCATTGTTTTGCTGCATGACCCACCTTCTCTTGAGATTCAGTTCATGGACAGATGTCCTGACATTTTCCTTTATCCAAAACATAATGCTTTTTTTTCCAACCAAAAAGTTCTATTTTGGTCTCATCTGTCCACAAAACATTCTTCCAGTAGCCTTCTGGTTCATTCATATGATCTTTAGCAAACTGCAGACGAGCAGCAATGTTCTTTTTGGAGAGCAGTGGCTTTCTCTTTGCAACCCTGCTATGCACACCATTGTTGTTCAGTGTTCTTCTGATGGTGGACTCAAGAACAATTGACATTAGCCAATGTGAGAGAGGCCTTCAGTTGCTTAGAAGTTACTCTGGGGTCCTTTGTGACCTCACCAACTATTACACACCTTGCTCTTGGAGTGATCTTTGTTGTTCGACCACTCCTGGGGAGGGTAACAATGGTCTTGAATTTCCTCCATTTGTACACAATCTGTCTGACTGTGGATTGGTGGAGACCAAACTCTTTAGAGATGGTTTTATAACCTTTTCCTTTTTCTGAGGTTCTCAGAAATAACCTTTGTTCGTACCATGACACACTTCCACAGACATGTGTTGTGAAGAGCAGACTTTGATAGATCCCTGTTCTTTAAATAAAACAGGGTACCCACTCACACCTGATTGTCATCCCATTGATTGAAAACACCTGACTCTAAATTCACCTTCAAATTAACTGCTCATCCTAGAGGTTCACATACTTTTGCCACTCACTAATATGTAATATTGGATCATTCTCCTCAATAAATAAAGGACTAAGTATAATATTTTTGTCTCATTTGTTTAACTGGGTTCTCTTTATCTACTTTTAGGACTTGTGTGAAAATCTGATGATGTTTTAGGTCATATTTACGCAGGAATATAAAAAATTCTAAAGGGTTCACAAACTTTCAAGCACCACTGTATGTTTTGTGTGCGTGCTCCTTACGTGTGGCCAGTAGTCCGTGCACACGGTAGCCCAACACGATGGCTGCCCTCTGCAGGTTGAGTCTGTTAAGCATGGCAGCAGTGGTTTGACCTGACAGCCTCTCGCCTGTCTCAGCCTCCACAAAATAGATGAGCTCTAGAGGGTTATCTGCACCATCCAAGCGCAAAGCTCGCACAATCTGATACACACACACACACACACACACACACACACACACACACACAAAACAGGATGAGTGATGCGATGGTCCAAGTGAGTGATTCTCAAACTTTGTACAATCATTTTACACCCCGTAGAATATTAAACATCCACCTGAGTACTGTTCTTGTGATGTGGACTTGTATAGAAGTGTTCCATCCTTTCTAACACTGGAGTGTCTTTTAGTTTCCTGCAAGTGAGAGCACTGTGCCCACTGTGCACATTTCATTGTCACCTTAATGGGGTGGTTTGCCAAACTCATGAACAACTAATGATCCACTCATTGCATTTTCTGTTAGATTCCACAGGTGGTATGCAGTTTGCAGTGTTGGCAGTTTGTAGATGCTTGTACCATCGATTTTGAGGAAAGTGTAATTGTGCAAGCCGTGTAAGCCCCCGTGTAAGCATTCATACACAGTGAAAAAAAATCAATTAGCCTTTTAAATCCCATTATCCATTTTTAACCTAGCTATGATTTACTACACAAATACTTAATAGATTAATACTATCTACATATTATCACAACATTTAAAGCATTTAACAGACCCTCTTATCCAGAGTGACACTTGCCCATAGTAGTTTAAAATTCAGGGCCTTGCTCAAGGGACAATGAATGGTAGCTTGGTGATGACTGAATTTATACTCGTAACCTTAGGATCAGTAGTCTTGAGTGTGAAACACTGAGCCATCACCCTCTAATAATTTGATTTTACTTATTTTACTGATGCATTGAATGGTGGTATCTGAGTTTAGTAAAGTTAAATCCGTACATATGTGAGTACCTGCACAGAGTTGTTGCCCACAATGGTTGCACGTCTCCAGCGACGACCACTGCCTAGGCCAAGCCCTTCTCCGACCAGTATCGCCAATCTCCTTTCCATCTTGGCTTGGAACGTCCTCTCATTCACACGCTGATCTAACACCCCCAGTAACACTGCAGCATGCATATACAGAAGTACAGTGGGGCAAAAAAGTATTTAGTCAGCCACTGATTGTGCAAGGTGTCCTACTTAGAAAGATGAGAGAGGTCTGTAATTTTCATCATAGGTACACTTCAACTATGAGACACAACATGAGAGAGAAAAATCGAGGAAATCACATTGTAGGATTTTTAAAGAATTTAATTGTAAATCGTGGTGGAAAATAAGTATTTGGTCACCCACAAACAAGCAAGATTTCTAGCTCTTACAGACATGTAACTTCTTCTTATGGAAGCTCTTCTATCCTCCACTCGTTACCTGTATTAATGGCACCTGTTTGATCTCATTATCTGTATAAAAGACACCTGTCCACAGCCTCAAACAGTCAGACTCCAAACTCAACCATGGCCAAGACCAAAGAGCTGTCGAAGCACACCAGGAAGAAAATTGTAGACCTGCAGCAGGCTGGGAATTTTGAATCTACAATAGGCAAGCAGGTTGGTGTGAATAAATCAGCTGTGGGAGCAATTGTAAGAAAATGGAAGACATACAAGACCATTGATACTCTCAATCAATCTGGGGCTCCACACAAGATCTCATCCCGTGGGGTCAAAATGATCATGAGAACTCTGAACAAAAGTCTCAGAACTACATGGAGGGACCTGATGAATGACCTGCAGAGAGCTGGGACCAAAGTAACAAAAGCTACCATCAGTAACACACTACGCCGAGAGGGACTCAGATCCTGCAGTACCAGACGTGTCCCCCTGCTTAAGCCAGTACATGTCCAGGCCCGTCTGAAGTTTGCCAGAGAGGATATGGATGATCCAGAAGAGGATTGGGAGAATATCATGTGGTCAGATGAAACCAAAATAGAACTTTTTGGGAAAAACTCAACTGGACGAAAAAGGATACTGAGTTGCATCCCAAGAACACCATACCTACTGTGAAGCATGGGGGTGGAAACATCATGCTTTGGGGCCGTTTTTCTGCACAGGGGACAGGACGACTGATCCGTGTTAAGGGAAGAATGAACGAGGCCATGTATCGTGAGATTTTCTCCTTCCATCAGTGAGAGCATTGAAGATGGAACGTGGCTGGGTCTTCCAGCATGACAATGATCCCAAACACACCGCTCGGGCAACGAAGGAGTGGCTCTGTAAAAAGCATTTCAAGGTCCTGGAGTGGCCTAGCCAGTCTCCAGACCTCAGCGCCATAGAAAATTTGTGGAGGGAGTTGAAAGTCCGTGTTGCCCCAAAACATCACTGCTCTAGAGGAGATCTGCATGGAGGAATGGGCCAAAATACCAGCTACAGTGTGTGCCAACCTGGTGAAGACTTTGTTTGACCTCTGTCATTGCCAACAAAGGTTATGTTACAAAGTATTGAAATGAACCAAATTTATTGACCATATACTTATTTTCCATCATAATTTACAATTAAATTCTTTAAAAATCCTACAATGTGATTTCCTGGATTGTTTTTCTCATTGTGTCTCTCATAATTGAAGTGTAGCTATGATGAAAATTACAGATTTCTCTCATCTTTCTAAGTAGGAGAACTTGCACAATCAGTGGCTGACTAAATACTTTTTTGCCCCACTGTACGTGCAGGCACACATGATCACTACTTACATACAGCCAGGGTCCAAAACTCTGAGACCACTAATGATAATGCTTGTTTGGATGTTTGTGAAGAAGGATTTATATTGCAGCAGGATAATGGCCCAAAACACACCCCAAAGCTTTACAACAACTACTTGAAGAAAAAAGATCACGGAGTGCTGACTGTCATTGATTTTCCTACACAGTCACCTGACCTAAACCCATTGAGCATTTATAGGGACAATTAGAAAGTAAAACATTCAGGATCGTCACAAACTTGAGCACAAACTCCAAACTTGTAAAGTCGATGTCAGCTCATGTGCACAATGTCATTTCCAGCAAAAGTGTGAACAACCAAATATTTATTTAGATGTCTGACATTTATCAAAAGAGTTTACTTTTCACTCAAAGTGTTACACTGATTACATGATTTGTAATGAAAACGTGAGAAAAATGGCAATTTTCAGTAGTGGTCTCAGACTTTTGACCCATAACATGAGAACTGTTTGAATTATACAAAGAGAAAGAAATACAATACTTTATATAGCAAATACAATAGCCTCACAATACACTACATGGCTGAAAGTTGTGGACACCGATACCTTAAACATCAAATACAAAACCAGTAACATGAACTTGGTGCTACCCCCTTTTGGTGCTACAACAGGCTAAACCAAACTCCTCCAAAGTCTTTTCAGTAGATGTTGGTTCAGAACATTGAGGATTCACTCCAATCACCAACAACAGCATTAGTGGTGCTGAGCACTGATGTTGTGTAATAACCACAGGGTCACAGTTGCTGTTCAATTACTGAAAGGTGTTGGAAAGTGATGAGTTTAGCACTCTGTGCAAGCCAGCAATGTTATCAACACCAGACTGATCCAAAGATTTCTTTTTTTTAAGAATTTTTGCTCATGCTGAAACAAGATTCAAAACTGTGGCCACAGTGTGGACACATTATTCACTGGAGTGCTTAGGTGCTATTGTATTCTGCAGTTTTTTCCTTCACTGTCCAAGCCAAAACAGCCCTAGACCCTTAGTCCTCCCTTCGCCATTCTTTACAGTTGACCCTGTGGTGTCTACCTGCAGTGTTCACGTAATATCACCACCACTCAGAGTCATGTATCAGATCGCCAGATGGTGAAGCTCAATTATTAACTTCAGAAAACACATTTCCAATTCTGCAGAATCAATTAAGTGTGGGTTTTGCAACACAAAAAGAATCACTGTTTATCCAGAGCAGATTAGGGAGTTTAACTGCAGAAGTCTGTCACACCAGTCATGTGCCGGATTGTTCATTAGCTCTTGTTTGGACTAGAGACTGTTCCAACTGTAAGACTTTTTTTGTACAAATTACTCATCTTTGTGTGTATGACTTTTCTGCTACTTATACCAACCCATAAACAGCGTTTGTAAGTGTATGTGCCTGTCCTATTGTAAATAGTACTACACTGTTTGTCCCCCCCCACTACCTGTATATTGTATCTCACCTATAACTACATAAACTGGTTCACATTCACTTGTTGTGTCTCTGTTTCATCTGATCAAAAATCTGATCAAAAAGTCCTGATATTATACCACATGATATTCTCCCAATCCTCTTCTCTATCATCCGCCAAACTTCAGACGGGCCTGGACATGTACTGGCTTAAGCAGGGGGACACGCCTGGCACTGCAGGATCTGAGTCCCTCTCGGCGTAGTGTGTTACTGATGGTAGCCTTTGTTACTTTGGTCCCAGCTCTCTGCAGGTCATTCATCAGGTCCCTCCGTGTAGTTCTGGGATTTTTGCCTCACCGTTCTCATGATCATTTTGACCCCATGGGATGAGATCTTGCGTGGAGCCTTCAGATCGAGGGAGATTATCAATGGTCTTGTATGTCTTCCATTTTCTTACAGTTGCTCCCACAGTTGATTTATTCACACACCAACCTGCTTGCCTACTGTAGATTCACTCTTCCCAGCCTGGTGCAGGTCTACAATTTTCTTCCTGGTGTCCTTCG
This sequence comes from Ancistrus triradiatus, assembly GCA_025084515.1. NCBI lineage: Eukaryota > Metazoa > Chordata > Actinopteri > Siluriformes > Loricariidae > Ancistrus > Ancistrus triradiatus. The sequence continues at coordinate 270,361 of JAJAGP010000728.1, read as the reverse complement.
ACAGCTCTTTGGTCTTGGTCATGGTTGAGTTTGGAGTCTGACTGTTTGAGGCTGTGGACACGTGTCTTTTATACAGATAACGAGGTCAAACAGGTGTCATTAATACAGGTAACGAGTGGAGGACAGAAGAGCTTCTTAAAGAAGAAGTTACAGGTCTGTGAGAGTCAGAAATCTTGCTTGTTTGTGGGTGACCAAATACTTATTTTCCGCCATGATTTACAATTCAATTCTTTAAAAATCCTACAATGTGATTTTTTTCCCCACATTTTGTCTCTCATAGTTGAAGTGTACCTATGATGAAAATTACAGACCTCTCTCATCTTTCTAAGTAGGAGAACTTGCACGATCAGTGGCTGACTAAATACTTTTTTGCCCCACTGTATATGTGACTAGTTTTGATGTAATCTTGTGTATAAATGTATCGTGTGTGTTGCTGAAATGGCCACTGATGATGAGAGCAACGTTATATAAACCAAGTAAACAAACAATGGTAGTTGTGATGCATTTATGCACCATTTGCATGCAGTTTTCCTGTGAAAATACCCTTTATTTTTACATTAGACTATCATAAAAAGACTGTGTGACCATGGTAATGTCCGGTCAATGACCATTTTGGTTGACGATCTACTTCACAGAATGAAATGCTGAAATTAAACGGTGCAAACCTGTATTGAAAGACAGCGAGTTCACCAGTATGACTCATTCTACCTCTAAGGTTTGTGGAGATTGCTGGAAATAGGTGATTAGGTTAATTACGAGTGTCTGCTGAATTCTGGCCATGTAGTGTAGCTTTAAATTTTTAACTATTTAATTAAGAAACATGTTTTACCAAACTGCTAACTGTTTATGTTTCTCACTTTGTTGCATAATATACCCTCATATACCCTTACAGTGTGCAGTGCACAAATACAGTAAGTCAGACATACCGGTTTTCACCCAGGAAGATCGTAACTGGTGTGATACATTCAGCTCGGGATAATGAAAAGCTGAGAAAAGAAGAGAAGTTTAGGAGCCCTGGTTGACTGTGTGTGTGTGTAGTTTTATGAAATGTCCACACAAGGATAGAATGATCTGTCATTTTAACTCTTTTGTTACAAAAACTGCAACTTTCTTTTGAAAAACCACAGGAGCCAAAAAATGCTTTAAGTACAGTGTAGTTAAGTTCAGTGTAAGGCAACAGATGTCAGTGGAAAGTCCTCACAAAGGTAAAAGGACAAAGCTCTGTGTGTGTATGTGTATATGTGTGAGATTTGCTCACGCTCTGCAATCTGAAGAGCAGGAAATCCCAGGTAGAAGCTGAACTCAACCGCGTTCAGCTGCCTCAGATGAGCGCTGACATCAGACCCTTTGAGGTAGCCAGTGGAATCCCGGATAGCGAAGGTGATTTCCACCGGACTCTTCTGCTGCTTCTGCCCTTTCATCACACTGACTGTGATGTTCAAGATCTGCATGCAGTACCAACAGTATGATATATGTTGCACACTGTTTAGGGTTTGTTGTTGCCCAATTCAGAAGTTCTCAGGCCAGGTGGTAAAGCACCAAGAATGGTGTTTTTATTTGTTGTTCCACATATATATTATTATATGACCTAAAACACCTAAAACAAGGAGGTGTACCTAATAAAGTGGTGTGATACCAATAAGACCATTCTTCATGTAAAAATAAATACAAAACTAAATTGTATCTAAGCCCAGTGTTTAGTGCTGTCGGCTCACAGCTCTAGAGACCCTAGTTTGAACTGAATTGTGTTGGTGAGTGTGTGCATGCCCTGCAACGTATTGGCACCCTGTCTAGAGCTGGTTCTTGCTTCTGCCCTGTGCCGGTTAGGCCCCAACATCCCCGTGACCCTGAATTGGATTAAGCAGGTATGAAAATGAATGAATGAATGTTGATCTACTTCACTTTTTCTTCCTGTTTTGCTTATGTCAAATGGAGTTCTTATTTTAGTTAACACTATTTTTAACCCTTGATTTAATTTGTGAAAAATTGTATTAATAATATTATTTCATGCTTATTTTTTATTACAGTAGGTGCTCTAGGACTGGCCTTGATAATCACTGACCTAAACTGGCATCCAACTTGCAAAAATGTTTTTAAGCCCAAACCCTGTAAATTCTATCATTCTAACTTTTTTTTTGGTCAAATCTTGCAGCCCATAATCAACATCTTATAATCTGTACATCATGTAATAGGCTGTGTATTTTTTATTTGGAGTATGCAACTGTTGAGACAAAGTATATACGCACATGCACACTGAAGTTTGCGTTTTCCTGAGATCGTCTGCATACTTCTGAGTAGGCCATGAGGAGCCCCCTCTCCACACGCTCACTGAAGCTGCACACTCTCACATCCACGTGACTCGGCACAAACTGCAGTACTGTATCACACAAAATACATACAAAACAATTAACAACAATTAATTAACAATTAATTTTTTTTGTTTTTAATAACATTAATACTGTAGATTGAGTCATAATTGCTCAATAAATACTTGCCATTTATTAGTTACACCTGCTCAACTGCTTGTTAATGCAAATATCTATTCAGTCAATCACATGGCAGTGACTCAATTCACTTACAGTGGCTTGAAAGTTTGTGAACCCTTTAGAATTTTCTATATTTCTGCATAAATATGACCTAAAACATCATCAGATTTTCACACAAGTCCTAAAAGTAGATAAAGAGAACCCAGTTAAACAAATGAGACAAAATATTATACTTGCGTCATTTATTCATTGAGGAAAAAAAATGATCCCAATATTACATATTAGTGGGTGGCAAAAGTATGTGAACCTTTGCTTTCAGTATCTGGTGTGACCCCCTCCTCCCTCAGCAAATAACTGCAGCTAAAAAACGTTTCCTGTAGCTCTGTTGATCAGTCCTGACACACCGGCTTGGAGGAATTTTAGCCCATTCCTCCGTACAGAACAGCTTCAGCTCTGGGATGTTGGTGGGTTTCCTCACATTAGCTGCTCACTTTTCAGGTCCCTTCCACAACATTTCCATTGATTAAGGTCAGACTTTGACTTGGCCATTCCACAACATGAACTTTATTTCTTCTGTAACCATTCTTTGGTAGAATCAGCTTGTGTGCTTAGGTCATTTGTCTTGCTGCATGACCCACCTTCTCTTGAGATTCAGTTCATCATGGACAGAGTCCCCCCTGACATTTTCCCTTGGAATTCTCTGATATCATTCAAGAATTCATTGTTCCATCAATGATGGCAAGCCGTCCCCTGGGCCAGATGGCAGCAAAACAGGCCCAAACCATGATACTACCACACCCCACCATGTTTCACCAGATGGGGATAAGGTTTCTTATGCTGGAATGCAGTGTTTTCCTTTTCTCCAAAACAAACACTTTGCTTTTAAAAACAAAAAGTTAGATTTTGGTCTCATCGTCCACAAAACATTCTTCCAATAGCCTTTGGGCTTGTCGCACATGATCTTTAGCAAACTGCAGACGAAGAGCAGGGGCAATGTTCTTTTTGGAGAGAAAGTGGCTTTCCTCCTTGCTACCCTGCCCATGCACACCATTGTGTTGAGTGTTCTTCTGTGGTGGACTCATGAACATAACATTAGGCCAATGTGAGAGAGGCCTTCAGTTGCTTAGAGAGTTACCCTGGGGTCCTTTGTGACCTCGCCAAACTACAAACAAGCGCCTTGCTCTTGGAGTGATCTTTTGTTGAAAAATATAGAAAAAATCTAAAGTGGAGTTCATGAAACTTTCAAAGCACTACTGTTAGATATGCAGACATGGTCAAGAAGACCTGCTGAAGTTCAAAAACTGAGAGTCATAATAGAGAAAGGGGATTTAAGTGACTTTGAAACATGGCATTGTTGTTGGTTGCTGGTCTTACTGGGATTTTCACACTCAGTGATCTCTAGGGGTTTACAGAGAATTGTCTGAAAAAGAAGAACCTTTCCAGTGAGTGTTAGGTTTCTGGGTTTTCTTAGGTTGATGCCAGAGATCAGATGAGAATGACCAGACTGATTAGAAGAGCAGCAGTAACGTCTCAATAAACGTTACAATCAAGAAAGAATCGGAAAAGGGCATAAGCTACATATGGTTACCACAAGCTAATCATTCTCAGAACGTTATAGGAACCAAATATTAACATTCAATAATAAACCTTTCAGGAACCAAAAGCATTCCCCAGATCATTTCTTCCGGGAACCAAGACAAGAACCAAGAACCATCTGGTAAACAAACACAAAAAAACGTTTCAGGAAACCGAAAATGAGTTACAGTGGGGCAAAAAAGTATTAGTCAGCCACTGATGTGCTGCAAGTTCTCCTACTTAGAAAGATGAGAGATGGTGTCTTGAATTTTCATCAATAGCTAGCACACTTCAACTATGAGAGACAAAATGAGAAAAAAAATCCAGAAAATCACATGGTAGGATTTTAAAAGAATTTAATTGTAAAAGTATGGTTGAAAATACGTATTTGGTCAATAACAAAAGTTCAACTCAATACTGGTAACATAACCTTTGTTGGCAATTACAGAGAGGTCAAGAGGTTTCCTGTAAGTCTTCACCAGGTTGGCACACACTGTAGCCTGGTATTTTTTGGCCCATTCCTCCTCCATGCAGATCTCCTCTAGAGCAGTGAGTGATGTTTTGGCGGCAACAAGGACTTTCAACTTCCTCCACAAATTTCCTATGGGGTTGAGGTTTGGAGACTGGCTAGGCCACTCCAGGACCTTGAAATGCTTTTTTATGGAGCCCATCCTTCGTTGCCTTTCGAGCGCGGTTGTGTTTGCGATCATTGTCATGCTGGAAGACCCAGCCACGTTCAATCTTCAATGCCTCTCACTGATGGAAGGAGGTTTTGGCTTAAAATCTCATGATACATGGCACCGACGTTCATTATTCCCTTAAACACGGAATCAGTCTAGTCCTGTCCCCGTCTCTGCAGAAAAAACAGCCCCACAAGCATGATGTTTCCGCACCCCCCATGCTTCAACAGTAGGTATGGTGTTCTTGGGATGCAAACTCGAGATTTCTTCTTCCTCCAAACATGTACGAGTTGAGTTTTTACCAAAAAGTTCTATTTTGGTTTCATCTGACCAACATGATATTCTCCCAATCCTCTTACTGGATCATTCCATATGCTCTCTGACAAACTTCAGATGGGTCCTGGAACATGTTACTGGCTTAAGCAGGGGGGACACGCCTGGCCACTGGGCAGGATCTGAGTCCCTCTCAGCGCAGTGTGTTACTGATGCTAGCCTTTGTTACTTTGGTCCCAGCTCTCTGCAGGTCATTCATCAGGTCCCTCTGTGTAGTTCTGGGATTTTTGCTCACCGTTCTCATGATCATTTTGACCCCACGGTATGAGATCTTGCGTGGAGCATCCAGATCGAGGGAGATTATCAATGGTTTTCCATTTTCTTACAATTGCTCCCACAGTTGATTTATTCACACCAACCTGCTTGCCTGTTGTAGATTCACTCTTCCCAGCCTGGTGCAGGTCTACAATTTTCTTCCTGGTGTCCTTTGACAGCTCTTTGGTCTTGGCCATGGTTGAGTTTGGAGTCTGACTGTTTGAGGCTGTGGACAGGTGTCTTTTATACAGATAACGAGATCAAACAGGTGCCATTAATACAAGTAACGAGTGGAGGACAGAAGAGCTTCTTAACAAAGAAGTTACAGGTCTGTGAGAGCCAGAAATCTTGCTTGTTTGTGGGTGACCAAATACTAATTTTCCACCATAATTTACAATTAAATTCTTAAATTGCTAAATAAAATCCTACAATGTGATTTCCTGGATTTTTTTTCCTCATTTTGTCTCTCATAGTTGAAGTGTACCTATGATGAAAATTACAGACCTCTCTCATCTTTCTAAGTAGGAGAACTTGCACAATCAGTGGCTGACTAAATACTTTTTTGCCCCACTGTACTATAAGAATATTTGACATTGGAACTCTTCATAATGCAGCATGATAATACTTTTGTAATTGGCTTCATTATTAATTTAGATCACATTTAGATGGAGCTAGTATGCTAATGGAACTGCTTTACCCATATGTCAGACATGCATGAAGCTCATAGACACACACCAGCGCGAATCAACCAATTTCCACTGTGCACTACTCCCATCTAGACTCTACCTTTTCATCTGTAAGACTCTTTAACAGTCTCTCTTACAGCTCTTGCTCTGTGGCCAGCAAGAGCCGAGCTTTTATGCGGCTTGTGCTTTTCCATGTATCAGCAAGATGGAAACCAACCCTAGACAGGGCACCAGTCCATTGTAGTGCATATGTACACACCCAGAGGAAACCCATGCAAATACGGGGAGAACTCCACACAGGCAGAGTCCGCAACAGGTATTGAGCCTGGGATCTCTGGAGCTGTGAGACAACAGTGCCAACCACTGAACTGGAGAAATAATTCATCTTTTTTTCTCTTTTTTCTTTGTCCTTCTAGCTACACCTTCAAAGGTCTCTGAAATCACTTGGGTACTTACTTGAGTGCACCTGGTTAATGTGGTCAGGTACTGCATATATTGGCATAACTGCGAGGATGGTGGATGAAGAGCTGCTGCGTGCTGTCTGGCGCAGGGTGTTTATGATCGACGCTGCTGTGTATACCAAAGGGCCAGACACTGCCCGAAAGACAAAATTTGGTGGAGCTTTAAGGACCTGAAATAACACATTGTTAACCACAGGTGAGAAAGGGTCAGGTAATTCTGTGAATTCATAGTGCATGTGGTGAACTAGAGAGCTAACCTTATGATAATGAACCCACCTGTAGCTCTACAGAGCGGTTGAACTCTCGTCTCAGAATATCCCTCACATGAGTCTTAGCAAGTGCCACAGGCGTCCCACTAGGCATGCCTGCAAGAGTCAGAAACAGATTGATTAAAATCACGTGCGATGTGTTCACAGAATCAATTAACTGTGATTAAGCTGCTGAAGGGAATGTTTATCGTCTAACTTCTGCCAAGATTAGCCACTGAAGGAATGTTTTGTTCTTTCTACATAAGCGTTAGTCATAGCGGAAAAAAAAAAGTTTAGGCCAGTGCATATATCATATTCATAGCTGAAACTAGGCACAGTGCCATTTGCTCAGTGTTATTTTTACTGAAACCTGCTGGGCAATGAAGAAAGTTTAGCAGAATAGCTTAAATCTGTTGTTCCATATTTGCAATTGACAGAGTAAGGGAACTTTTCTGTAAAACAGAAACGTCAAGAGACTTACCCACTCTGACCAAGTACATGTCTGGCTTAGTGATGTTGCAGATGTACTGTCGTGGTGCAATGGAGAGAGGGATTCTTGGGGTAGCAGGAGGTAGAGCCTTGGTAGAAGACATGGCTGTGGTCGTTGTTGTCGTAGTGGTGGTGGTGGCTTTGGTCGTTATGCGAAGTTTTGGCATAGAAGGGGTTTTAAGTGTTACACCCTGGACGACTGGATGCTGTGAGACAATTGGTGTGACTGGAGGAGCTACAGGCTGGGCACTACCTGCTTTAGTGTCTGGAATAGACGGGGATTCAGCAGGTTGCTCTGTAGAGATGGACTTTTGCGATGGGGTAGGTATAACTTTAGGTCTGACATTAGGACTGTCCACTTGGTCTGTCATTGTTCCAGGGCTCACACCCAGAGAGGGTGCAAGTGTGTCCGTGGAGCCTGCAGGATGTGTATAGGTGGCTGTAGGACTGATCTGGGGAGGATGCAGGTGTGTCTGGTTTCCAGCAGCACTGGCGTTCTCTTTAGCTTGTAGGGTGTTGTAGTACTCCAAACTGTTCATGTCTGGAAGCAGCATCTCTGTTGGTTCAATAGGGTACAGCTCGGTCCAGTCGAAATCCAGATCATCCAGTTTGATGTCAGGGACATGGGGGAGGCGTGGATCAGTAGGGTGGGCAGTCCTTAAGCTCGTGTCATATCCAGCAGTTTCACTGGGGATGAGGTGTCTCGAGGACAGAGACAGAATGGGTCGAGAGGGGAAGGCGGTGTTGTAGCTGACCCCAGCATTGAATTCATCTTCAGATTCATATGGGTCATGTCCATGGGTGGGAAGGGTGGTGACCAGTGAAAGCTCCTCCCCTTCAGAACCCATGAAAGTCATTGTCTCTAGGTAATCTCCAGAACCCCAGTCGACTTCAGTAGATTGAGCAGAGTCGGGGTCCTCATGTGTGACCAGAGTGGGAGGGGCTGGTGTAGGTGGGCTGTGACCATGGATAGGAGGAAACTGACTGGGTGTGAGAAGGTTTGGTGGACGTAACAAGAGGTGAATACCATGTGCACCATCCCCTAGATTTCCTGACGCACCATCAGCACTAAGGGATGGGGTGGGAGCTATGCTGGATGCGTTATTATTGCGCACAGGATGATTGGTGTCTGAAGATATATGAGTTTGGTGCCTGCGAATTTCAGAGTGCCCTGATGTGGAGAAAGCAGCCTGACGTAAGTGTGCATTCGTAAGGAAGATACCAGAGTCTCGTTTGGCTAGATCGAACTGGAGCCTCACTGAGAGAAAAAAAAGAGATCGACATTACTTAATTTGCCCAAGATAGTACAAAATAACTGTACATACTACAGCTGAGCAAGTCACACAGTCTCAGTAAGGTGTCCACAGTATGAAGAGTGGAATTCAAAAGCCTAGACACCTGAGGTAGAACCTGAGAGAGTCAGTAGCATTAGTCTCTATTTACTGTAATGGGGTTAAGTCATGGGCACAGCCATCTTCAGTTCAAGGGGACCCACCTCCTAGACAAAACATCACATCTGTAATAGATAGAATGCAAAAAGTATTGATTTTACACCCATTTCACCCCTAAGGCTGGTAGACCTGTCCAGTCAAAGCGTGGTATAGGCTTAATAGGTAAAAGTGTGAAAATATCTTCAGAACATTAAAATTACAGGAGCAGGAATCAAGTTAGCAATGCACTTTTTGTTTCCCATAAAATAGTCTCCATCTTGTCATGCTGGATATTGTCAATTAATCCTTCATTTTCATATCTGCTTAAACCACTTCAGGGATGAAGAGGGCCAGAACCTAAAAAGCCTCACAGGGCTGTCACAGTCGAGACACAATATGGGAGCAGAGATGATTCAGATATAGGCGCAAGTGTGTGAGGTTATATTTACAGCAGGCATGGTGTGGTACAGTGGTGAGAGAGGTGAGGACTAATGCTAAGCAATGCCACATGGAAACTAGAAGACAGTGCTGCCAAAGCCACTGATATTTCGCTGTCCAAGTCCGCACAAGTCTGCTCCGATACATCCTCAATAATATGGGCGGAGCAAGAACACATCCGGGGATTTGGAGTGGACTTGGTTGGATGCAAACTTAGAAATGGAACAGTTCCTTAAGCTGCGACTGATGATTTCACAAGTACACAAGAACACAAGCTCAGAAAAGTACGCAATGGCCTGTGAAAAGAGAAAAGGGTCAAAGGAGGGCCACGTAGGATGACGAGGCTCACCAGCACACATCATCCAGACAAAGGTGCAGGGAACCAACCATGGAATGAGTGCTAGTCCATCACAGGCAACACATCTACTCACTCACTCCCTGGAACACTTTAGAGACATCAACTGACCCAACATATTTCTTTAAAATATGGGAGGAAACCAGAGTACCCAGAGGAAACCCACGCAGACATGGAGACAATATGCAAACTCCACACAGGCAGTGGCCCGGCCAGGAATCAAGCCTGGGACCATTACATCACTGAAGTTTTGGAGAACATTCCATGCAGGCAACCACATACCAAAGTACACCTGCTAGCCATTCACCCATGGTAAAAAGGGAGTAGTTCCTAAGAAACCAGAGTGAAACTCACCAAGATAGTTCCCAGCTCCCAGACAAATACCAGAACTGAACATTCTTCTGAGACATTTCAAGGGTTGAAAGGTTTCTGAACCCAATTCACCAATGTGTTGGGTTGTGTTCGAAAGTCAAGTCAAACTCATAGTCACGAATGAAATGTTAAAGCACTGCACACCTTTTCTATTAAAGCACACTTACTGTATAACAGCTCTAAGTGTGCATGCTTACACTCACTCTCTTTTATAATGTGATAGTGAATCACTGAGATTGTGAGAGGTAATTGAGTCTGAGCCTGAGTGGGAAGGATGTCTACGTAAAAGGAACAGGCAGAGTGTAGGAAGCTGGCAATCCTGCGCACAGTTTGTCGGCCACTGTGTCATTCTGGCTCAGCCCACAGACAAGAGCGAGAGCCAACCAGTCTGTATCTCACCTGCATTTGACTGTCAGAATGGTTTTAGATCCACTGTATATCCAGGTCAGATAAAGGAGACAATAAAGTTTAGCTTTCTAACTAGGTTCTGGGCTGTACTTACTGAGTGTACTTACACTGGAAAGATAATGTCCAGAATCTCCCTTGTCTTTTATGTTCTTTGTATTTATCTAGCTTCTAAGGTGAATGTGATTTCCTTCAATTAATTCATATAACATCTACGTCACCCAAGGAGGTTGGGACCCTCTGAGTCATGGTCCTCCCAAAGTTTCTTCCTCATGATATACCTTGCCACTAGGCTCACTCATTGAAGTTTTGGACCTATATGCTGCTTTGAGGCAGTGTCCTGTTGCAAAATGCTCGATATAAATGTATGTAATTGAACTTTTCATGTTGTAATTGACTTATGTCCCTACACGTACATTTCATCATGAGCAACATCGGAAAAAAAAGATTTACGAGACAACCATTGGTTTCACATGGAGGTTGGCGGGCAGCTCATCGGCTGTTTATGGTTAGAGAGAGAAGGAGGCAAAATGCCAGATGTTGCAACAGTTTTCCATTTATTTAAACACTGCGACCGTTCAATGCAGGATATCGTACATAGAGGACCCCAGCCAACTACTGGTATGAAAGTGGCTCAAAACTTGATTACTCATATTAAAACATGAAATACAATGAAATCCCTACACAAAAACCTCTTGAGAATATAACATCTCTGGTAATTAGCTACCATCTTAGTTAACTCTCAAAGTTCCCTCCCGGAGAATATAGCATGCACACACACACACACACACACACACACACACACACACACACACACACACACACACACACTCGCACAATATTATGTCTCAGAATTGGAGATGGCTATATGTCATGGTCAGATAAGGTGTTTCCATGGTAATACTGTGTGTGTGTGTGTGTGTGTGTGTGCATATACATGGGTCAAGTTTCTATCCTCACAAGGATAGAAAGATATTAATGAATTGGTTTCTTTCTTTCTTTAGAAAAAGAAACCAAAATAGCCAAAAAGAGCATTAGGTTATTGAGGTTAAGAACAGGGATAGGTATGGGTGTAGCACTACTTAGCTATTGTACTTACTGTCAATGGATCGTTCCCACAATGAAGACACACTTCCTCATTTTGTGATCATGTTTGTGTGGGTGTGTTTGTACGTGTTCCATCAATGCATCATGTACAAACCGGCTCATCAGTATTCCAGAGACACAGTGGACCAAGCATGCAGGCATTTCTCACTCTGGCAGAATCAGTTCTCTCTCTCTCTCTCTCTCTCGCTCTCTCTCTCTCTCTCACACACACACACACACACACACACACAGAGGGAAAGAAAGATGGAGCAAGAAATGGCAAAGATTTCTTCACAGGTTTGGGGACACCATGGTGTACAATTATAGACTTGAAAGTCTCCAAGTCTAAAATTAGATGCCACCTCCAAGCCAACACACTAATTGGAGAGAAAGTTGTTTCTTTCAACTAAATAGTACCTCCCATCAGATCCTTGTTAGGATACATGGGCATCATTAAGTTCCAGGAGATTGTACATGTGAATATGGCTGCCTCTGCCAAATAGTTACAACTAAGTTATAGTTCAATCTTCCAGCAAGACCAATGATCCAAAATAAACATCAGCACAGACACAACAACACATTCTAGCTCCAGATCCACTATGACTCAAAACATACTAAAGTGGTTAGTAAAGGTGATTCAGCAAGAAGAATAAATGACTACATTTTGCACCCGCTGGGTGTCAGCATTATTTTTCAGTGGCAGTGTACATCAAATCCCCCTCAAAATGATATGTTAGAAGAGCCATTTGAGTTAAATGTCTTTCATCCACAAGGTTATTCATTATTCATGGTAATCGCTCATATGCTACATGTGAGTTAGATATTTAAAAGATACTGTATTTTAAATCCAGCAACAACCTGGATTCAAATTTCCGTGCTAGTATTCAACCTCCGATTTTCACACTAAAGACCAAAAAACCTGCAACCAAAGTGACCCAGTTTATGCTTCATGAAGAAAAGGTGACAGACACATTTCGAGCAGACGTCCTGAGCAAATGGCTGGAAGACATTATTACACAGTTACCCAGATTCTTAGTCAGGGTATAAACGCATGCCTTTTAAGTGGTTAAGTGGTTTGAATTGGGGGCTGTTGTATCACAGCTCCAGAGACTGGCTTTGAATTCCAGCCTCACTGCTGCCTGTGTGGAGTTTGTCTGTGTCTGTGTTGGTTCTTTCCAGGTACTCTGGTTTCCTGGAACATTAGGATTCACTTCCAATTAGCAACAAAAGCATTTTAAGGTTGGACACATCATAAGGTTGGATGTTAGCAATAAGGTATGACGTGCAGTCAGTGTTTCAGTTCAACGCAAACCATTAGAAGGGCAGGAAGTCATTGCTCTGTGCAGGTCAGGGAAGTTCTTCCACAGGACACTCAACAATCTATTACTTTATAGACATTTGTGTACAGAATCTTGCTCAAACTGCTGGCACAAAAGCCGGGAGATGTTTTCACCCATCCCATACCAGGAAACAGCCACTGGCCCTTATTATTACTCCATATAACTTTACAGTTCGTAGCATTCTGTTGGTATCCATCAAATCCTGATTCATCTGTTAGACTGCCATATCATAAAGAGCCACTTAGCATTTCAAAAAGATGGATTCTGATGCCCTGGAGTGTTTTGCATTACTCCAGCCAATGCCTAACATTATGCATGGTGATCTTAGCTCACGTCAGACCATAGTCTCGTTCTACAAGTCTGTATAGCCTATTCCTTTGTAGCTGAGCTGTTGCTGTTCCTAGTCGTTTGTATTTCACAATAACAGCAGAAGTTGACCAGAGCAAAAACTGGACAGAATTAAGTGAAACTTTCTCTACAGAACTGGCATGGCTGTTTTGAGTTTTGCACCTATTAGCAAGTGTCCTTTGAATGATCCCATCATCCACTGAGGACGTGTCAAAGCTGGGATCACAGGACAATCGGGGCATATCACAGGGCAATATAAATAAGCATTTATGAAACTCTCAGGTTACCACATCTACACTTTAACATCTAACAACAACATTTTTTCCAACATTGACAGTATACCAAAAAAAGAGTGTGTTTTGCACTCATTAGCCCATGTACCTGATGGAGGTGTGCTTGTCGTCACTATGAAGGCCAGCAGCAGTGCTAAAAGGACGAGTGCACAGCAGCCAATCAGACGCCGCAAGCTCACTGGCACTGCCCTTGAATCTGCACTCAGTCCCTCCGACTTCTCCATCCCACTTGGCGTTTACAACATTATGTGTGAGTCTGGCATCCTTCCCCTGAGACGGACCATCCCCCTGTCCAACTGCATTCTCTTTTCAGGCATCTCTGGAAAAACAAACACAATTTCAGAAAGGGATGTGACAGTCTCAGTCACCATTTTTGAAGGATTTAGTATAATCCCTTTTTGACTGTAACCTTTATTTGGGTACCTTTTAATTTCCATGGGTCACATACGGGTAACGTAGAAGTTCTTAGTGATTGGTCTCAGGGATTGCCCTGTTGTTTGATTCTGATGCACTAAGAACAATCACTAAGAACTATCCCAAAGTAACACACAGTACATCATTTTTGTGGACCTGCCTTATCCTTTGCTAAATACTGGTCAATACCGGTCAGACAGTGTACTAGATACCTTTAACATGGGATAATGTGTTAAAACAGTGATAAATATAGGCCTAAAACATATTGAGCTTGCCCTCATACAACCTCTATCAGTGTTGCAATGCTATAAGCTGATTACTTACAGTGGATCAATTGGAGCAAAGAGTCTTTGATAAGGCCACTGTTTAGTCTTGTTAATAAAGATTATGATGGCCAACACATGTGAACGATTGGTGCTACTTGGTGGTCAGGTTTCTTGTTAAGAAAACAGCATAACATGGATACTAAAAGCAAAACAGCAAAGACCACCATATGTTGTGGTTTGGATGCTAATACACTGGTCAGTCTGAGAAATCATTTGAGTGTTATATTCCTCAATCGTCCAAGTTTGGTTTATGCTGGTTAGTGCTGGTATGGTGAATTTAGATAGTGAACTCAAATTTACGTAGTGGTAAAGCTGGTTCACCAGAATACCCGTGTCCAACACGGAAAGTATGATGGTCTTTACTGGGGTTATTTTTAGCTGGGAGGCATTTTGGAAATGGCTCAAAAGTTTAAATTTGATCAGACTCCAATTTTAGCTCTGCTTAATAAAGATCTGTATAATACTTTTATTTTACATTTACAGCATTTTAGCAGACGCCCTTATCCAGAGCGACTTACAACTGATACAGTCTTACAGTCCAAGCAACTGTGGGTTAAGGGTCTTGCTCAAGGACCCAACAGTGGCAGCTTGGCAGAGGTGGGATTTGAACCCTGGACCTTCTGGTCCAGAGTCCAGTACCATAACCACTAGGCTACCACAGTCCCCACAGTTCATGACCAGCATATGTGGTATTTTGGTTTGATGCTCACCAGCTTGGGGTGGACATGATGGTCCCTATCATGAAACGCTTGCATAGTACGTTGCTTGTCGTCAATATGAGATGCTGTTATGGTGGACATCAGCATGGGTTGTCAGCATAAGATGCTGTATGAGTACAATGGTATGACCAGCATACGAGTATGATGGTCACCAAAATAGGAAGCTGGATTATTGAGCATGATTAGCAACCAGCATTAGATCAAGATTTTGCTGGTCAACCAGCCATCCATCAAGGAGTACTGAGTATGTGTGTGAGTATGAGGAAACCGTATGGTGAGTAAGTTGCTGCCAAATTGGGAAGATGGTATGGTGATTATGTTTGTCTCCAGCATGAGATGCTCCTTTGGTGGGAATATTGGTTAGCAGCAAAAGATACTGTCATAGTAAACTGCTGCTCGGCAATACAAGATGCTGCCTTGGTGGGTTTCACCATGGGTCACCAGAATAAGATGATGAGGGTAGTTAGTATGCTGGTTAGTGAAATGGGGAGCTGGTATGATGAATATGCTGGTCACAAATAATGGTGTTGGGTATGATGGTCACCAGTGTGAGGGCTGGCTAAACTTTAGTATCAAACATTTTAGCATCAAACATATATGCATCCAGGGATAGTGAGTGTGTGAGTATCGTGGCTGTGATCATCACCAGCGTGAGATGGTATGTCACCAATATGGGAAGCTGGAGAGTTGCACATGAATGCAATCAACACGAAATGATGGGACACCAAAATGCGATGCTGTAGGGTACGATAAGCACCCATATGGGATTGCTAGTGTGGTGGCTCAATATTATGCCATGTTCATTATCCAGCAAGACCATGCTAGTACATAAGCATTACCTGGGATGTTGGGTGTGATGGTAAGCAGCATGAAATGCTGGATGTTTGGCATGCTGGTCTACCACACCAGCTTACCAGCAAATTGAGAACCAGAACATATTCCAACTTGGACCAGCATGGAGATGGTGCTGTTATTTTTAGCAGGGAGTACACACCAGTGAAGTCCCTAAACAGGCCACTAGTCATGTGACCTTTTTTTATTCAAACAGAAACGCCAACAGACTCTTTATATGTTCTTCATAATACATTCTAAGCTATTGGGGTTTCAGGGTGGGTGGAAATCCATGTAATGCTCTCATAGATACACCAGATAAAGACCGCTGTACATTTCTATCAGTATTATCAGATACGGTATTGAGATTTTAAAAAAGGGTGGAGAAGAGACTGTTTAGCATTCAGACCCCGCTTTAGATTGGAAACTCCGTTTCTATATATCTATATAAGCAGTAGCACAAAGGGTAGCGATGAAAATCAGACGGTGCAGCTAAAATTTTCGTTACCTGTCATTTGGATGCAGTAGAAGGGCTCAACACACCCCTCATCACACACCCCTCTGTTGGTCCGTTCCCTCCCAGTCTCACTACTACTCCCAGTACTGCCAAACGGGAGGCCAAAATCAGTGGGAAAAGAGATGAACCATCAAATGTATATCCGTTACAACAGCACGGAGGCAGCCGGACCGAGGCAGCAGAACCAAGGCAGCAGATCCGCTATTTCTGTATCCGGACACATAAACCGTTCTAAAGCAGGTGCTTGCGTCCTGAGGTGTCATCGCGTCATATGCACACATAAAACCACATAAGACAGCGAGGTTCGATCCATTTCACCGGTCTAAGGAGGGAATATCGCCAAATCCGCCGCCGTGTCAATATTCCTCAGCCGAACCGCTTATTCATAAGCGTGTATAGAATAAAGCGCCTCTTTGATTGGCTCCCGCGAGCATCAATCAAAAAGCGGCTACTTGCGTCTGCAGCTGACTTCCACATTCATCCATATCCAGCACAGTCTGAATGAATAACAGAGATTTAGAATAAGACCCGAGCTTCAGTGTACGTACGCGCATACAGGTACGGGTTTCCTTCAAATCTACAGGTTTCTTCCTAACAGAAGGCAGGAATAAACCACAGAGCCTTGTGAAGATAGGTTACTATGCCGGTCACACAAGTCTTAACCCTTTCTTAACCACGTTTAGGCACGAGGCCCATATGAAGGTATAGGTTTTAAAATTGATAGTCCTTTAAAAAGACGTACGAACATTTAATGCTAAACCAGTAATATAATCTACATTGGTGCTTGAAGGTTGTGAACCCGTCAGAGCTTTCTCTGAAACATCATGCGATTTTCAAACAAGTCCTCAAAGTAATGAGGTACTTCAAAGAGAACCCAGGTAAACAAACGAGACAAAACTATTATACTAGGTCATTTATAAATGAGGAAAATGATCCAGGAGTACATATCTGTGAGTGGTAAAAGTACATGAACCTCTAGAATTAGCAGTTCAAATTTGAAGCTGTTTTCAATCAATGGAGTGACAATCGGGTGTGAGTGGGTAACCTGTGGTATTTACAGAACAGGGATCTATCAGAGTCTGATCTCCACTAGACACGTTTGGAAGCATATCATGGCACAAACAAAGGAGATTTCTGAGAATAAAATATTGTTGATGCTCTTGAGGTTAGAAATGGTCACAAACCCATATCTACAATGTTTGGATTCCACCAGTCCACAGTCAAACAGATTGTGTACAAATGGAGGAAATTTGAGACCATTGTTACCCTGCCAAGTAGTGGTCTACCAACAAATATCACTCCAAGAGTAAGACATATGATACTTTGCAAGGTCACAAAGATACCCAGGGTAAATTATAAGCAACTAAAGATCTCTCTCACATTTGTTAATGTTCTCGAGTCCACCATCAGGAGACCACTGAACAACAGTGTGCATGGCTGTCCAAAAAGAGCATTGCTGCTCGTCTGCAGCTTGCTAAAGATCACGTGAACAAGCCACAGTTTCATGTGGACAAACCAAAAGCCTATTAAAACAGGTTAAATGTTGTAGAACTTTTTGGTTTAAATGAGAAGCATTATATCTGAAGAAAGAAAAGCACTGCATTCCAGCATAAGAACCTTATCCCATCTGTGAAACATGGTGGTGGTAGTATCATGGTTTGGGCCTGTTTTGCTGCATCTGGGCCGGTTGCTGTTATTGATGGCCCAATCAATTCTTTTTTATACCAGTAAATTCTAAAATAAAATATCAAGGCATCCCTGAATCTCAATATATTGTGAGTCATGCAGCAAGAAAACTACCCTTAGCACATAAATCCTTGGTGGTTTAAGAAAAATGGTTTAAGAAAAATAAAGTTAATGTTTTTTCAAGACAAAGTTCTGTTTAAAATCCAATAAAAATATTGTGTGAAAATGGTTAGTTGCAGTTATTACTGCACAAGGGGGTCACATCAGATACTGAAAGCATAGTGTCACATACTTTTGCCACTCACAGGAATGCAGAGTTGGATTATTTTCCTTGATGAATAAATCTTTAATAAACGTATAATATTTTTGTCTCATTTGTTTAATTGAGTTGTCTTTACTTTTAGGAAGTGTGAAAATCTGATGACATTTTAGGTCAAATGTATGCAGAAATAAAGAAATTCTAAAAGCTTTCGAGCACCACTGTATGTAGAGTAACAAAACACTAAACTTGTCTAGGAATATACTATGTGGAATTTGTCCTCATTTTTCCCTAGTCAAAGGACTTTCCAATACATTTTATAAAACCATGGCATTAAGATTGGACCACCCATAGGACAGGATTTAGTGCTCACTCTTCCATAGCTCAAGGAACTCTTTTCTGTCTCATTTACATATCAACCTTGTCACAGATGTTTCTCCTGAAACTCTTTTTTTAGATTAAAGGAGTTTATTTTGAGAACTTAATTGGTTGCAAGCCCAGCCTAGGGTTTGAACACAGGAATTTCCATTTGAGCTATTATTCCCATTATAGACATTATTGCTATTTTCCAGTTAGCTCTTACCTCTGAGTCACCTGCGCTGTCTTCCAGGCTTAATGGTGTATACAATTGTTACAGTGTTAGTTGTGTGGTGACTTATGACTTAAAAATAATGAATGTAAATTTATTTGCCTATGCTAAGTGTGAATTGTGAGAAAGTACCTTTAATGGTGGATACATATTTATTCATTTTTTTAAATAATGTAAAAGATTAGTTATTTTGCTGTAACCTGATAAGTTATTAATGAGTGAAATCATATAACAGCATTAAAATAATAAACTCTATATGAAAACAATTAACGTAAAAAACGATTTGTTAAAAAATCTACTTTGCTGTCAAGTTTCTATTGTTGTTCAGTAGTCCACAGTAGTCCACATGTACATGATACAGTCCATGTAAGGTACTGGTGATCTCTTATATGTTTTTGTTTTACATCTTTGGATGTCAAGTTTGCTTGAGCTTGATGGCCTGTAACTGCCTAGCTAACAGAAGGAAACCAAACTGAAACCTTTTTTTGGCTAAATCCAGGCGCAGCTGTTACATCTCTTAAAAATGGTGGGTAGTAAATATTCTCTTGAAATTTTGCCAAATAGGCACTACATCTACTGACACGTGTGATTATACATACAGTATAGTCTATTACAGTGTTGCTTGAAAGTTTGTGAACCCTTTAGAATTTTCTATATTTCTGCATAAATATGACCTAAAACATCATCAGATTTTCACACAAGTCCTAAAAGTAGATAAAGAGAACCCAGTTACACAAATGAGACAAAAATATTATACTTTGGTCATTTATTTATTGAGGAAAATGATCCAATATTACATATTAGTGAGTGGCAAAAGTATGTGAACCTCTAGGATTAGCAGTTAATTTGAAGGAGAAAATTAGAGTCAGGTGTTTTCAATCAATGGGATGCCAATCAGGTGTGAGTGGGCCACCCTGTTTATTTAAAGAACAGGGATCTTATCAAAGAAGTCTGCTCTGCACAACACGTTTGGGGAAGTGTATCATGGCACGAACAAAGAAGATTTCTGAGGACCTCAGAAAAAGAGTGTTGATGCTCATCAGGGCTGGAAAAGGTTACAAAACCATCTCTAAAGAGTTTTGGACTCCACCAATCCACAGTTCAGACATATTGTGTACAAATGGAGGAAATTCAAGACCATTGTTACCCTCCCCAGGAGTGGTCGACAAACAAAGATCCACTCCAAGAGCAAGGGCGTGTAATAGTTGGTGAGGTCACCAAAGGACCCCAGAGTACACTTCTAAGCAAACTGAAGGGTCTCTCTCACAATGGCTAATGTTAATGTTCATGAGTCCACCATCACGGAAGAACATTGAAAAACAATGGTGTGCATGGCAGGGTTGCAAGGAGAAAGCCACTGCTCTCCAAAAGAACATTGCTGCTTGTCTGCAGTTTGCTAAAGATCACGTGGACGAGCCAGAAGGCTACTGGAAGAATGTTTTGTGGACGGGATGAGACCAAAATAGAACTTTTTGGTTTAAAAGAAAAGCGTTTATGTTTGAGAGAAAGGAAACACACTGCATTCCAGCATAAGAACCTTATCCCATCTGTCGAAACATGGTTGGTGGTGGTAGTATCATGGTTTGGGCCTGTTTTGCTGCATCTGGCAAGGACGGCTTGCCAATTGATTGATGGAACAGTGAATTCTGAATTATATCAGAGAATTCTAAAGGGAAATGTCCAGGACATCTGTCCATGAACTGAATCTCAAGAGAAGGTGAGTCATGCAGCAAGACAACGACCCTAAGCACACAAGTCGTTCTACCAAAGAATGGTTACAGAAGAATAAAGTTCATGTTTTGGAATGGCCAAGTCAAAGTCCTGACCTTGACTAATCCCAATCGAAATGTTGTTGGAAGGACCTGAAGTGAGCAGCTAATGTGAGGAAACCCACCAACATCACAGAGCTGAAGCTGTTCTGTACGGAGGAATGGGCTAAAATTCCTCCAAGCCGGTGTGCAGGACTGATCAACAGCTACAGGAAACGTTTAGTTGCAGTTATTGCTGCACAGGGGGGTCACACCAGATACTGAAAGCAAAGGGTCACATACTTTTGCCACTCACTAATATGTAATATTGGATCATTTTCCTCAATAAATAAATGACGATAAATTATGTTTTAGGTCACATTTATGCAGAAATATAGAAAATTCTAAAGGGTTCAAGCACCACTGTATTTGGGTATTGGTTACCTTCCACTGAACAATTCAATCTTTAAAGGATGTGTTAATGATGTCACAAAGTGGGACACTAATTTCACATTTACAATTGGACAGCTCTTTTAGAATCCTAGGTAGAGTAATACCTAGACCTGGATATTTATAGCAATTAATGGTAGAAAACTTGCTGTCCCAGATTGGAATGTGAGGAAGTGGATAAAGCTGGCAGGAAACACTGTAACTATTTCCTGTGCTGAATGTGAGCTTCAGATAAATTCTACCAGTTAAGATGTTGTGGCATGAATGTCTGTCAGAGATATTTTTCAATGTGAGGTGAGTTTCACACCATAAAATAGTGTTGGTCAAGCATCTAACTGAACAAAGCAATGCCACAAACAAACACAAAGACAACCCTTCTTCCAGAACAATCAACTGACTGAATGCAGTGGAGAAATCATATCATAATTCAAATGGCCATCATCATCACCTATACCATCTACACGCCCACTGGCTTCCAGATGGCCAACATGTTCTGTTTGCATTTACACATTAAATAATCATTACATACTACAGAATTAAAGAAACTGACAAACGTATCCGCTTTTACGTGTCTGCAAGGTGGATTTATAGCAAAGGTGGATATTAAAATCACAAAAAATATTTTATTGATGAAAACTGTACACAGATCACAGAAAATAAACTTGCAAATGTGCAACTTGAGTGACACTAGAAATAACATGAAACACTTTTTAACAGAAGCAACTAAAAACATAGTTAAAAACAGAACCTTTAGTAAATCACAACCGATAAGCTTAACATAAGTCACTATTTACTTACAAGACGGTGCTGATCTGTGAAAAGTTAAAAATAGAAAGTAACCTTTTACCTTAATTCATGATTTCAAAACTAGCTTTAAACGTCATTTTGACCAGAGTGTCACATTTCTAAATGATGTTTACTGGCTAAATTGTGCAGTTTTACATTTATTGTATTCAAAATCCTATAAACCTAATTTGTTTGCCAATACAGTGCTAGTACCAAAAGGGTCCACAATGCGTAATAACAAACTGGTAAAAGCAAACAACAGGAGTGCTTTCCTTAAGGCTTTCCTTATGGCTCATTATAAGGGCTTCTCATGGTAAGCGTCACATTATAATGAACACAGCAGATATACTTTAGTATAACGATGCAGCGCTAACTGTCACTCGGTGCTATATCTGAACGTGTTCTGCTTTGGGCAAACCAAACGTGTGTCCACGGTTTGGGCATTCGATTGTTCACTGTGAGATCTGGCTTTCCACTTCGTTGATGGAAACAAAATGTGGCCGCCTCCGTACTCTCCTCTTGGTGTTATGTTTGGGGTTGCGCTGATACATATCTGAAAGACAGAGCAGATGGTGCTTTAGAAGGAACCAAATAAAATGTTCTAGCATTATAAAGTCAGTGTGATTACAGGGAACACACACATAGCTGTTAGATTTAAACCCCAAATCACAGACTCATTACTGAATAGAATAATTACCACTAGGGTAATCCACGATCTAACTTGTATTTAAAAGGTGCTCGGGTGGCTTAGTGGCAATTCACTGCTGTGACCCTGGTTTGAGTCCGGGTAGTGCCTTTTTCATCTGAGGGAGGGGAGGTAGAGTGGGGATGATCCATTTGAACCGCAACAGCACTTTAAACTTTGAAACATTGAAGGAGTCAAACACTTTTTCACACCTGTATAAAAATACTCTGTGGGACTGGACTATGGACCAGAAGGTCCAGGGTTCAAATCCCACCTCTGCCAAGCTGCCACTGTTGGGTCCTTGAGCAAGGCCCTTAACCCATAATTGCTTGGACTGTAAGACTGTATCAATTGTAAGTCGCTCTGGATAAGGGCGTCTGCTAAATGCTGTAAATGTTTTAATAGTTGTCACAAGGCAGGAATCAACCCTAGACAGGATGCCTGCCCATCACAGGGCACATGCACACACATATTTTTACCTAAGGCGTGTCTTTCAATCTGGGAGGAAACCAGAGTACCCAGAGCAAACCCACACAGACAATGGGAGATCATGCAAACTCCACACATTCTGCAGCTGGCTGGGGACACAAAAGATGGGTCTCTAGAGTCGTTGGGCCACCTGAGGAACTCACTTGGCAAAAAGGATACCCTGCAACTGAAGGACAGAACCAGGAATTGAACTGAATGTAACCCAGGTGGACGGTACTAGAGCAGGACCCTGCAGAACACGAGTGCCTTAAGTAAGGAAGCTCCTTGCACCATGCAGGGACTGCAAGACTTCTCACCACATAAAACTCGAATCGCAACTCGGAAGAAACGAACTCGGGTGGATTCAGGGGTAGGAAGCTTTTTCACAGTGCTAAACCACCCCTGGAAAATGCTAACAAATGATAGTTTTAAAAACTATGTGCCTTTCATTATTCTTTATGTTTTTCTTTTCGTCTTAACGGAAGCCAAATGTACGTAGTTACCTTGAAAGCTGACCAAGTAATGTCTGTTGCCCTTTAAAACCGTGAGCTCCACTGCGTCGTCCGTCACAAAAGCTAGTTCCAGATCGCGAGATGTTACAGAGGTCACACGCTGCTTATCGTCCTGACAACATCACACACATACACACTCAGAATCCCACCACAACACAGGTGCCCGTGCAACAGTCTATCCTTGGTAAACACTGATTAACCCAAACCCCAATCCCGCAACGGGCAGACTGCTGTTAACTCTCACCGGTTTGCCATATTCAATCCAGTTCTCATGGTCTCCTTTGTAGTACCAAATCCAGTGTGTGGTCAGGACGTAATGCGCAGGCTTGGTGACGGATGAGACCGTGGAGAGGCGGCGCACTGGACATCCGTTGCGGGTCATCGTCAAAAAATCCACCGGCCTCGAGCCTGGACTGAAACAGCAACATGAGTACGGTCATTTCTTACAGACAAACACACTGTAGCTTTGTGACATGACTCACATGCCTATCGTCCATACAGCCTAATGCAAAGCCTTACGTTTTGGCACCTTCCTTTGGCTACCTTCCTTGTACTACAATAAAAAAAAACACTTGACCCTCTGAGGTCCTCCCATTTCTCTTTATCCTCTTTGAGATGTTTCTACACCTTGATTGGAGATAACCTGTAGTAAATTCAGTTGATAGGACAAGATTTGGAAAGACACACACCTGCCTGTTTTAGGTCTCACAGCTAACAAAGCATATCAGAGAAAAAAACCAAGCCACAAGGAGGAAAGAACTGCCTGTAGAGCTCGAAGACAGGATTGTGTGGATGCACACAAATCTGGAGAAGGCTACATAATTGTGCAGAAGTAGTTGGAAGAAGTTTGGAACAGCCAGAACTCTTCCTAGAGCTGGACGCCCCACCAAGATCAGCAATCGGGAGAGAAGGGCCTTGGTAAGAGAGGTGACCAGGAGCTCAGTGAAGGTCCAGAAGGTCAATCATCACTGCAGCACTCCACCAATCTGGGCTTTAGGGCAGTGTGGCCAGACATACAGTAAAAGACACATGAAAGCCTGCCTGGAATTTGCAAAAAAGCATTAAAGGACTCTCAGACTGTGAGAAACAAGATTCTCTGCACTGATGGAACCAAGATTAAACTTTTTGAACTCAATCTAAGTGTCATGTCTGGAGGAAACCAGGCGCTGCCCAGTACCATCCCTACAATGAAGCATGGTGGTGGCAGCATCATGCTGCGAGGGTGTTTTTCAAGCAAAGCACAGAGATATTCTTAATTTGGGACCTCAGCGCCCTGGGCCAAAGAATGGCCCCAAAGCCAGGTGTGCAAACGTTGTGACATTATACTCAAAAAGACTAGAAGCTGTAATCGCTGCCAAAGATGCTTGTACTGAGTAAAGGGTCTGAATACTTATGTCAATGCAATATTGTAGTTGTCCTTTTTCAATAAATTTGCTACATTTCTAAAATGTATGGGGTATTGAGTGCAGAATGAGGGGAGAAACCCTGATTTCTTCTTTAATTTTAGCACAAGGCTGAAACATGAACAAAATGTGGAAAAAAGTGAAAGGGTCTGAAGACTTTCTCAATGCATTATATGTATATATATGTATATGTATATGTATAGTCTTTACTGACCCACGTGCGTTCCTGGGGTCACAGTAGGTCCTCTCAATCTCCTCCATCCCTCGCAGCGCTCTCCAGCCATAGCCTTCATCCACCTCCCATTTATATGGCAGATTAAAATGGACCAGTTTGCACTGATCTGAATACAAATAAGCAAAATGTCACAATACTCAAGACTATGACATGTCTGAAAAATAAAACACAGGGATGTGGGGAAAAAAAGATAAAGCCTATTTCACATCGACCATGAAGAAAAACAAATGGTCGTATTTAACAGGTCTAAATTTATATATAAAGGGAAGATCTTTCACCTTTCACTTTTGTAACAGATGCATAAAAAGCGTCCATTATTATTTTACATTTAAATCATGTAATGATCATGAGACTATAAGCCTACAAATACTGTTGATACACAATATTTCAGAAAATGTGTTGGACCATAAAACAGTCACAGGATGGAAGAAAAAGATTAAAAACAAGAGATACAGAACTGATGCAAGACTTAAACCTCACACCCAGGCCACTACTGCACATCTACTACACAACCACAGCTGTGGGAAGCTAGCTTATTACGAGCACTGAAATAAAGGTCACAAAGAGTGGAGAAGTGAAATGGTTGCTGCATCCTGTCAGACAGGGTCAGTGAGTGACATAATCAGAGAGAGGATGCCAGAGATACATACCCTGAAACCTGCAGCTCCTCCTGATAAAGTGGAGACAAATCTCAGTGTTCTCCTCTGCCTGTTCAAGGCTTCTGCTTATCGGCTCAATACATTTCTCTGGAACACACACATGATATATAATTTTGTAACAGGGTGATGTGGTTTGGGCCCAAGTTGCAGAGCACAGAGTGATATGACCATCCGATCAACGTCCGTTTGCTTTACTGACTGCAATCTTAACAATTCGAACAAATTCTAATAGGATATTAACATCTGTCTTTAAACTCCAGATGTTGCAGTAGTAAACAGCTGGTAAAATTTTACATAGTTTGGTTTACCCATTTTTTTTCTTTTATATATTTTCATGAATATTTATCTACTTTACATTAACCACATGCATAAGTAGGAACTATATTACAATCTGTGTTACGCACAGACACTTTTAGGTGTCACTCTTTTCCAAAAAGAGACCTGGCAATGGAAAAGTTGGTATTCTGTTTCACACTACAAGCGACGTGCTTGTATATACAGTGGTGCTTAAGTTTGTGAACTCTTTAGAAGTTTCTATATCAGATTTTCACACAAGTCCTAAAAGTATATAAAGAGAACCCAGTTAAACAAATGAGACAAAAATATTATACTTGGTCATTTATTTATTGAGGAAAATGATCCAATATTACATATTAGTGAGTGGCAAAAGTATGTGAACCTCTGCTTTTCAGTATCTGGTGTGACCCCCCTGTGCAGCAATAACTGTAACTAAACGTTTCCTGTAGCTGTTGATCAGTCCTGCACACCGGCTTGGAGGAATTTTAGCCCATTCCTCCGTACAGAACAGCTTCAGCTCTGGGATGTTGGTGGGTTTCCTCACATTAACTGCTCACTTCAGGTCCTTCCACAACATTTCGATTGGATTAAGTCCAAAACATGAACTTTATTCTTCTTTAACCATTCTTTGGTAGAATGACTTGTGTGCTTAGGGTCGTTGTCTTGCTGCATGACCCACCTTCTCCTGAGATTCAGTTCATGGACAGATGTCCTGATATATTTTTTTTAATTATCTGATATAATTCAGAATTCATTGTTCCATCATCAGTCCCAAACCATGATACTACCACCGCACAATGTTTCACAGATGGGATAAGGTTCTTAAAGCTGAAATGCAGTGCTTTCCTTTCTCCAAACATAACACTTTCTTTTAAACCATAAAGTTCTTATTTTGGTCTCATCCATCCACAAACATTCTTCCAATAAACCTTCTGGCTCGTCCACGTTGATCTTTAGCAAACTGCAGACGAGCAGCAATGTTTCTTTTTGTGAGAGCAGTGGCTTTTCTCCTTGCAACAACCCTGCCATGCATACCATTGTGTTCAGTGTTCTTCTGATGGTGGACTCATGAACATTAACATTAGCCAATGTGAGAGAGGGCTTCAGTTGCTTAGAAGTTACCACCTGGGTCCTTTGTGACCTCACCAACTATTACACGCCTTGCTCTTGGAGTGATCTTTGGTTGGTCGACCACTCCTGGGGAGGGTAACAATGGTCTTGAATGTCCTCCATTTGTACAACAATCTGTCTGACTGTGGATTGGTGGAGTCAAAAACTCTTTAGAGAATGGTTTGTGAAGAGCAGACTTTGATAGATCCCTGTTCTTTAAATAAAAACAGGGTGCCCACTCACACTGATTGTCATACCATTGATGGGAAAACACCTGACTCCTAATTTCAACCTTCAAATTAACTGCTAATCCTAGAGTTCACATACTTTTGCCACTCACTAATATGTAATATTGGATTCATTCCCTTTTTCAATAAATGACCCAAGGTAATATTTGTCTCATTTGTTTAACTGGGTTCTCTTTATCTACTTTTAGGACTTGTGTGAAAATCTGATGATGTTTTAGCTCATATTTATGCAGAAATATAGAAAATTCTAAAAGGTTCACAAACTTTCAAGCACCACTGTACATTGGAAAGACAGATATCTACAGGTAGAGATCTACTATTGCAGTTTACTACTATATAAGTCCCAAGGTGAGCAACTAAGTAATCTACTTAAAAAAAAAGCAAAAAATCAGGTATTGGTTGCTGTCAGAAACCACATCGCTGATTTTCATCCTGTCAGCTGCAGCTATTTTGCATTAAATGCACAGCAAATCCCTATCTCACACCTATTTCAGATATAAAGAGCATAGGTCTGCGCTTGGAAGCAACAGGTGATGTCAGAAAAAAAGATCTGGAAGGCCCAAAACCTCTTCAAACAAAGACAACCACCTCAAGACCTCAGAAAACAAGACTCTTTCAAGAAGAACGCTAACGTTCAATGACTTCAAACTGAAAATAAGTCAATGAAAACATGCCCTTGGTTCAGACCTTCCTACTGACGCTAGTAATGACTCTGCTTAAATTCAAAGCCCATCTCTCCATACTCACCCGTGCCCAGGTCAGAATCACTGACGGCCAGACGGTAAGCGTTCTGGTAGAGGTAAGGCAGGTCTGTTATGATGTCACCACTGAGGCCACGGTCCTCCTCCAGCATCCTCCGACTGTACTCGTCTATGCAGTGGAACCGCTTGCACTTGGCGCCGAAGATGCAGTCGTCCTGCACAAAGTGCTGGCACATGTGCACCTTAGTGCAATGATCCTGAAAGGTGCAGGCCCCGAACACCCCCGAACCCCTGTTGTAGTGAGAGCACACCTGTACACGGACATAGAAGAGTTCTGACCTCCATAGACAAGCAGAAGGGAAAAAGGAAAAATGGCACACAAGCACACACATTCACGCTCGCACACATAACGTAAATGCATAATTAAAGCACTTACAGCACAACACTCACAGGTATCAGACAGCTCTTTCCAAACCTGAAACCAGTGGTCTACTTTACCTCAGGGCTTACAGGCCATCCCTCTTTTTACGTTCCTTTTGTGTCTTTCTTTTTTTTTCTCCTTTTCTTTTTTTTTTTCTTTCTTTTTCTTTTTTTTACACGCTGTCATATCCACCAACATCCGTTCATCTGCAACTCTTCATCCAAGAGGACAAGACACGTCCTTTCTTTTGGAAACACCTTCATTTGCTTTCTATTTTATTTTCTTTGAACTTCAAGTCAATACAGACCACTTGAGGCATCACAAACTTGAACTTGAACCGTTTAACTTGTACTGACGACGTAAGACGTACACAGTCCTGTTAGCTATCCCAACAAAGACTACACGCTAAACATCTGACATAAGTGCTACTTATGTTCTAAACCGGCTGAAACTCTATCCTTATGTGTTTCGCATTTGAGAGCCAAATCGTAGACTCCTTTCAAACCGCTGGAGCAGTACCTAGAATGCAGAAATATCGCATCTTGAAATGGAACTTAAATACTGTCCAGAGATGAGTCATACACATGCAGAAATTGACAGCAAACATCAGAGATACATGTTTGACACAGCATAGAACTGGTGGTTATTAAATGAACTCTGCTGAACCTGCCTTAGACAATACGCAGAAACATAAAACCTGCAGAATACAATTACAATAAAATTCTCACTCCAGTTTATGCATTATTGTTGCACCCAGCAGTTCTGCACAAACCTCCTTTAGGTTCTAGGACCTGGACAACACAATCAGAGTCATGGATTTGAGACAACTGTGCTTTACTCCTGTTTGTACACAATATGTTTTTACCTACAGAAATCAGCCAATTCTCCTTTGACCTGATACTAGTCACATACATACACACTGGGTCAATTTACCGGGATCAATTAACCTAGCACATGTCTTTGGAATGTGGGAGGAAACCAGAGTACCCAGAGTAAACCCTGGTGGACACGGGGGGATATGCAAACTCCACACAGGCAGAGCCAGGGGACTAAAACAATTTGAAAACAACAGTTTCTGCTGCTTTCTTCCAGTTAAGAGCTCTGACAGGCCAGACATTAGCTGGACGATTTACATAGAAAGTGAATTTATTTATAGCCATACATAACATCAAAGCCTATTCAGTTAACTTTAATGGGATCGCTTCCTCCAGTTGGACTCACCTCTTCCAATAATATGTGGGAGAGTGTCTCTTCTATCCTTTGAACTTTTGTTATACCTGCTCTTTGTACTGACTTTTGTCAACATGCTCTTAGTGTTGTTATTATATGTGTCCTTACCATCAAACTGATAAACTGCTAGTTTGTGTAACTGATCATGAATACTTATAGATAATCAAGTACTTGCCTCATTGCTCCTTCAACCATTTGTATGATTTCTCACTTCGGATAAAAGCGTCTGCCAATTGACAAGGCAAATGTAGTGACCTAGGCTACCAGTTGTATGAGAGTGAATAAAGACTTTTGCTCATTACTGAACGTGTAAACTGGAAAACCAGATCAAAATGGCCAGTTCAACAGTCTTAAAATGGCTTCCTGGCAGAACTCAGAAGTAAGAACCAGAAGAGGATGCACCTCAAGAGCAGTGTACGTTGTAACGAATACTCCAAGCAACTTGGGTTAAGGACCTTGCTCAAAAACCCAACAGTGGTAGCTTGGAAGGGGTGGAATTTGAACCCTGGACCTTCACTTTGCCAGCACAGTCCCACAGTGTTTTTCAGTAGAATAATGTAGAACTGATTTTATACGCATTAATGCCTGCAGGAATAGAAGTAAAGCCATTACATGTTCTGTTTTGCTCTGTCTTGTGCAGAGCACCAGTCATGATTGAACAAATAACCTTCTGAGTGCAACAATAACACCAAAACCAGAACCTAAATCTGGTCGTACAGGGTGTGGCATCATGCGAAATTAAACGTGTCTTGGAGTGTGTATGTATTTTAAGGGTGTGCCCATTTACCCCAGGTAGTAGTGCTGGGTCATTCTGTAGCAGGAGGAGGAAGAGATCTTCCTCGTTAAGCTCATGCAGAGTGCAGTCCCGTAACAGAGGATAGTTATGTTCAGACTGAATATTATGAGAGAACTTGCACTCCTTCCTGAATGGCCCAAACACACACACACACACACACACACACACACACACACACACACACACACACACACACACACACACACACACACACACACACACACACACACACACACACACACACACACACACACACAC
>JAJAGP010000728.1:185645-239633 GCA_025084515.1 Ancistrus triradiatus | reverse complement strand
TCAACCTTTGTCTCGTCAGTCCACAGAATGTTTTCCCAAAAGTCTTGAGGATCATCAAGATCTGTTCTGGAAAATTGAGCCAAGCTTTAATGTTATTTTTGCTCAGCAGTGG
The DNA here is from genome assembly GCA_025084515.1 of Ancistrus triradiatus. Taxonomy (NCBI): domain Eukaryota; kingdom Metazoa; phylum Chordata; class Actinopteri; order Siluriformes; family Loricariidae; genus Ancistrus; species Ancistrus triradiatus. The sequence continues at coordinate 239,521 of JAJAGP010000728.1, read as the reverse complement.
TTTTCGTCTTGGAACTCTGCCATGCAGGCCATTTTTGCCCAGTCTCTTTCTTATGGTGGAGGCATGAACACTGACCTTAACTGAGGCAAGTGAGGCCTGCAGTTCTTTGGATGTTGTTGTGGGGTATTCTGTGACCTCTTGAATGAGTTGTTGCTGCGCTATTGGGGTAATTTTGGTCGGCGGGCCACTCCTGGGAAGGTTCACCACTGTTCCATGTCTTCTCCATTTGTGGATAATGGCTCTCACTGTGGCTCGCTGGAGCTTTAGAAATGGCTTTATAACCCTTTCCAGACTGATAGATCTCAATTACCTATTATCTCAATTGTTCCTGAATTTCTTTGAATCTCGGCATGATGTGTAGCTTTTAAGGATCTTTTGATGTACTTCACTTTGTCAGACAGATCCTATTTAAGTGATGTCCTGATTGAGAACAGGTGTGGCAATAATCAGGCCTGGGTGTGGCTAGAGACAGTGAACTCAGGTGTGATAATCCATAGTTATGTTTTAACAAGGGGGGCAATCACTTTTTCACACAGGGCCATGTAGGTTTGGATTTTTTTTCTCCCTTAATAATAAACACCTTTATTTAAAACTGCATTTTGTGTTTACTTTTGTTGTCTTTGACTAATATTTAAATTGGTTTGATGTTCTGAAACACTTAAGTGTGACAAACATGCAGAAAAATAGGAAATCAGGAAGGGGGCAAACACTTTTTCACACCACTGTATATCACCTTTTTGGTAAGTAATTTTCCAAAGTGGCTTGTTGTTCTTGTTATATATTGTTTCTATTTAAAGCCCTAAAGTTTAACACCTTAATTTGGTCTCAGTGTTCAGATTTGCACGAGGGAGTCCTGTTACCAGTATCATTGTCTCAGAGAGTGAATTTCACTTAGATGAACCTGAACTAACCAGCTTGAAATGATAAGGGTTTAAAAACCACTGGTCCAGCTGCTGTGTAGTTGCAATACAGGTATGTGCCGCTTAGCGTCTGCATTATGTTCTGTGATATACAAGTCTGTAAAAACATCAGCCGAGTTAGAACGCTCTCTAGTCCAAACGTGAGCTAACCAGCAAGCGAGCACACAACCTTACAGTCATAACACACTTACGATTACACACACAAGCGTCAGACTTCCGCTCTTAAACTCTAACTCCTGCCTCTGCTCGTGGATCCCAGTGTTGATTGGCTGTTGAGCTGACAGCCTATTTATGGCTGTAACTTTAAAAGAGATATTTTTGTTTCTATTTATTTTTATTTATTTAAGTTTTCGGTCGTTAACGTGAACAGACACCGATCAGATTGTCGTTATAGGGCGCGTACTTTTAAATTGTTAGTACACAACATTGTGAACATTAATGTAGTCATTGAGTTGTTGTTTTAAACCGCCGAAGAGGTTGTGTAGACTGGTGGCTAAATACAAGCAGTGCTCTTATTAATAACAATACAGGCATAGCGATACAAACAATGTTCTTACTATTGAAACATGAAAATTGCTACTGCCCCTTTAAACATTTATATAAAGAAATATATATAAAGAAAGATGACGATGAGAAGCTCTGGTATTGTATCACTTTGTCTATTTCTATTTAGCAGTTGGTAATAAACGCTTTAAACCTCTATAACGCGTCATACCTTCCTTTCCCATAGCGGCAGTTTCCATACACGAAGTATTTGCACAGATGCAGGTCTTGACAATCGAAGCAGTCTTGCCTAGCGTAAGTCTTACAGAGCCGCAGAGATGTTTTGGCCACTACAATCCATTCTGCCTCGCCCCTGTCGACCCCGTATCTGTTTCGGACCAAAGCAAATCTGGGACATTTCTTCAGGATATACATCAGCTGCTCATCACTGATGCCCCACCGCTGGACTACTTTCCTGTGCAGCTGCGAAAGCTCCATGGAGCCTTTATGGTCGCACAGGATACTGGTAGCGTCCTGGATAACCAGTGAGTTACTGGACATCTTTCTAAACTTGTAACAACACAGCTACTGCGTCTCTTTGACATGCCCTCTCCCACTTCCCCTGACATCTCGGAAGTGCGTGGCACCGGCGTCACACAAGCGGCCATTTAGAGTTAAAGCAGAGGAGGGGAGAACCAAGAGCGGTTTTTTCAAGAGTAACGCATTCGGCCTCAGGAGTAAACCTAACACTTGAGATGTTTACTGTAACCCAAAAATAAGATCTGACACTTGTGGGAAAAGTATAAGACTGCTAAACGCACATCAACAGAATGTTACTTAGATTTGGAAAAGCCCAATTCGGGTGTACATGTCGTGTAAATATCGTGCCTTGTCAGGATTTTTCGGTTTCCTGTGTAAAGATATTCAAGGCTTTGTCCGCCACTGCTTTCTGTGTTCATATGGAAACTCCGTTATGGTCGCAGTGCTTTCAGGGGCCGGTTGTGCTACTGAGGTGGGATTTGTTTTCACTCGTCCCTGAGGCTTATTTTAAACCTCTCTTCGGTTAAAACAGTAATAGAACAGGGCTTAAAATGGCGTCAGGGATCCTTTCGAGGCGAAGCGGGAATACAGTACCGGAAAACGAGGCTCGTTTTGTTTCGTTTCGACAGAAGTGGATACTTGAAGGCGGAGACTGTGAAGAAACACGCAAATATGGCCGCCAGCAGCCAGCGGTTTCGTTTCTGCCTCGCTTCAAAATACAGTTGGAAAGAATACAGGGGTGTCGTTTTCATAAAGAGTTTCAGTTACATCACGGAGGCAGCCTAACATTAAAAACGGGTTAGGTCAACCCCGTTATGCTCACGTTCTTGTTCATAACATGATACAGTGGGTCATGGATTCTGGAAAAGAGAACGAACCCGAAGATCTTTGGGCTGGATCTCTGGGTGTTTCTTCTTTAACTTTAGACTGCCAGAACCACTATAATGAAAAAAAAACGAGGTAAATGGGGAGGATGCAATTTTTGTGCCTGTGTGGTGGGTTGGGGAGGAGCTGGTCACAAAAATTGCAACCACAAATCAGAAAATGTTGGGACAGTGTAGAAAATGAGGGGAAAGTCACTTGTTTCATTTGTTAATATTTACATTTACAGCATTTAGCAGATGCCCTTATCCAGAGCGACCTACAATTGGTACAGTCTTACAGTCCAAGCAATTGTGCGTTAAGGGTCTTGCTCAAGGACCCAACAGTGGCAGCTTGGCAGAGGTGGGATTTGAACCCTGGACTTTCTGGTCCACAGTCCAGTACCTTACCCGCTAGGCTACCACAGTCTGAATATACATGCATTTCTGTATTTCAGGCCTGTAACACGTTCAAAAAAAGGTTTTGTCACTTTGTAATGTTGCCATTCCTTCCCACAGCACTTAAAAGACCAAGAGAAGTGACTTCTGGACATGGTCACCACAAGGCTTCTTTTTGCACAGTAATGTTTTATGTGGCATTTCTGACTGCTAATTATTGAAGTGCTTGACAAAGGTTTGTCAAAGCAGTCCCTAGCCCATGTTGTTCCATTAGCTATTGGTGAATGATGGTTCCTGTTGCAGTGCCGTCTGAGGGAGTGGATACTCCAGGAGTTCAGCTTTGGCTCGTGCGCCTGTCCCTTACCCACCGACATTCCTCCAGATTCCTCGAATCATTTAATAATACGCACTGTAGAGGGAGAAATATATAAATCCCTTACAATCTTTCTTTTCTCACCCATTGTGGACAAACTGGAGATCCGCTGCCCATCTTTGTTCCTCAAAGAGGCAGGCATCCATGAATGCTGCTATTGTACCAAGTCATGATTACAGTCACCCGCTGACAACACCTGATGAAATCACATAAATCACTAGCTAAATTGGCCCATCTCAGCTTTTTGGACTGCTCTGCAGGCCTGAAATGCCGAAATGAATGTGCTATATATTAATAAATGAAGTGAAGTTGACAAGACGATCAATAAAATATCTCAGATTCCTACCGTCTGCAATAAAATGCAAGTGAAAGTGAATTGTTTTGTTTATTTGCATTTTCCATACCATCCCAACCTTTTCTGGTTTTGGGAATGTCATTTCAAGAACATTCAAAGAATGCACCATATTCTGTTTCATGGAAAAGCCTGGACAGCCCTGGTGAAATTGCATGTTTTCTTTCCAGAAGACAGGACTCTGCTAAAAAAAAACCCAAAGAAACAACAAGAAAAAATGTATAACTCAAAAAAGCAAATGACATACTACGTTGTGTTTTGGACACTGGATTATGTGAACTCCATGTACCCAATAGAAGACATCTCATATGTCTGGTCCACTAGTGCAGGTAAGTTTTTGAGTATAAAATCATTACCTTTTGTTGCTTTGACTTTTCCATGTATTTCAGTGCCATGAGAGTTGCAGTTGTACAGTTACTGTAAGCAATGTCATTCCATCAGTGTCAATTTTGGAGCACACGACCCTGTTGGCTTGATAGTTTCATAGCAAGAATTTCTTAATGAAGTGCCAGGTTGCTGTTTAGTGCATTACAATATACAAAAGCACACAAGCACACTAAAATAATTCCAAAAAGTCTATAGTTATTCTAAATACCTATAAGGATGTAGACTGTATTAACCAACCGAGCCAAAACAGAACCAGCAAAAATGTGTTGGACTTGAATTGTGTAGCGATTCAGAAAGTGCTTCAACTTTTTGGTCGGAAATCCCCTTAAACTATACATAGCACAAAACACAGGGACATAAAATCATCAGACAAAGAAACCCAGTGCTTATGTTTTAATCCTAAAAATATATTACATGATTCACAATAGAATGTGGCTCGGAAGAAAAAAAATATAAAAAAGCGAATAAAGTAAAATAAATTATAAAAAAAAGCTTCTACAGATTATTCTCTGGAACCCTGGAATCTGAACATGATCTGTTGCAGTAATATGAGTGCATTAGCCTGTGGAATAAGTGTGAGTGACTGAACAATCCACATTTCACCACAACCGACTTTGGGAAAGGACTTTAGAAAAAAGACATTGAGGATTTATTGGAGTCATCTGAAGGTTTCCAAAAATATCAGCATTAGTCACGTTAATACAGAAATAAACAATGGCACATATTGGAATATCTAATTCAAACGTTAAGTGGTGCTTTGAGGACTGTCATACTCAGGAGACAAAGTTAAATAAATTACTAACAAACATATAAATCTGAATATTATGTACAAAGGGAGTTATCAGAACCAAAAAAAGGAAAAAAAAATCTACAATTCAAACTTTCTGTTCAACGAGACAGCGGTATTACCCTATTTTACATCGGATGTGTGTATGTATACATGCGCGTGTTAGTTTTTGTATCCGGGATACAAAAGCATAAAGGTGATGTATTTGAATCCTCACAATGTCCAGCAGACCCAGCTCCTCTATGTACAGATTCAAAAAAGAAGGTAACCAGACTAGCTAAAAACACTGTTTGTGACAATGATAGGGCCGCGTGACTGGTGGTGACCTGAAACAACAACAGTCCTACTTTATACGCTCTATGTTGAGTCGAAAATCGAGCAAGGGTTGCCAGATATTCTGATGAATAAGAACTCCTTTAATGAGGAAAAAAACAGTTCACTAGTAAAAACAGCTGTGTTATTGTGGTGAATATCATACGGAACTCAGGTGTAGACCCGGCCAGAGAGCTATACCACAAAGCTAGCTTAAGTTTCCTTCAAGATAGCTAGTTTCAGATCCAAACATGAACAGTTCAACTTATCGGTGTCTCTTATGTAAACTCTTTCAATTGCATTCAAGTGCAAGTTCATTTGAAACTAGTCAGCCTACTGCAACATTCTACTTTTTTGGACCTCAGAGTAAAATCTGGATCCCAGATTTTTCCTCCCATGTTTGAAATAAGCTATGTAGCCTACCAGTAATTGTAATTAAACTGGTAAAGATGCTGAACTGCCTTGTAATCCCATCACGCCAGAGTAGAGCTGGCTATCTTTTGAATTCTGTGGTATAACCCTTAGGTCTCTGACCTGTGATCAGATGTTTAGATGGCCGTCCATCCATCCGGTTGGACCTTTCTGGTTTCGAGTCACACAGTCACGTTTTCATGCATGAATAAATCATAATGACTATATCTAGCCTCCCTCCTTCAGCAACCCATTTTCCCCCCAAATAGTGGTTCTTACTGGTTGTATAGTTGTGTTTGTAAACAGACTGACTAATAATGTAATATTCAACGGCTATGTTGAAAGACCCATCACAAAAATGAACAGTATAGAATGACAGCAAAGGAGCCCTGGGGATTTTTCTTCTCATCAATGTATGCAGTTAAAAAGGAAAGAACCTTCATGAACCATTGAAATGACATCCTGCTAAAAAGTATACTCTGGATCTGGAACATTCCCAAATGCACAGCCACTTTGATGAGCAAGGCAAATGCAAGCAGTCCAACAGAGAAGGGTATCTTCAGTTCCATGGCAGGGTAGTGGATGGTCTCCAATTTGAACCAGGTGACAGTGTTGAGCTGAAACGCCCTGAACAGCGTATGATGCAGAAACGTGAGGGTCAGCGAATGCTTAATGGTGGCTCTTCACTGGGCATGCTCAGACCCCTGCATAGTATGTGAGTCGGCAGTATTTTGGTTACGTTGGGTGTACCAGTGCCTTGCATCAGTCTGGATAGAACAGTGACACCATGCCTTGTATCCACGGAGCACGAGAGAACACCCAGGAGGTGTGGAATAGTGGTTACGTTACTAATGGAGGGTCTGCCGATGTTAAGTTTGCTTAAGGTAGTTTCTTACTTTTTACACACTTTTTTTAAACACTGAAATGGGCTGAGGAGAGATCAATGGCATCTATGCTGCGTGACCTCGCTGTCTCTCTCCCCTGTAACCAGTATCGGAGCAATGGCCGAGTTCATCAGTCCACAAAGGAGCGCGGCAAACATCCGTCCAATCGCAATCACAAAAAAAAAAGTCCTTCCTCATCTACGCATCAGATAGGCAACTCTGAATACTGTCCATCCACAGGTGGGCACTACCGCTGTCCTGTGCACAGAAGTTATACACTCGTTTGGTCGTCTTCAGCTGCGGAGAGAAACGTGGAAGAGTCATTCAGTCCATCTTGGACAAAACACATTATTACCTGACCATAAATTGTGAAAGACAGGAGGTACTCACATCAAAGAAGGCTTTCTCCTCTGCATTCTTGGGGGCTCCCATTGCAGGAGTGCCTGGAATGACGGACTCCACCTCGGCCAGTTCAATAACTCCCTTGCATTCTTTATCCTGCCTCGTTTCATAGTATCTCAACTGGGAAGAAGAATAAAGCAGGACAGCAGTTAGTGCAAGTCTGCTTTGGGTAACTTTGGTGTTTAAACCTAAAGTAGGTCTTCTCACAATATCTACGTTAGTTACGTTATGTACAAAGTAATACTCTTCTTGTGCCATTATTTGTGGGGGGATTCAAATTCAAGCGACTACATACCAGTACCTCTCTATATAACCCTGTAAAAGGAATCTATACCACATTTAAATACAAATTTCAGGTGCCACTTAACAAAAAAATGTGAGTTAGCTTGGTTTGTTAGTAGAACTGCTTACAAGTGAACTGTTTTTGAGTCAAATCATTGCCCCCATTTGTGGCTCGATTTTAGGCAACTGTATTTATACCTGTTTAATGACCATCCGATTAACATCCGTTTGCTTTAGCGACCGAAGTATAGCTCTGAACGTTGCAGCCTTCAACAGCTGGTCAAACTAAAAATAGGTTTAGCATGTGTATTTTAACTGTCATAAATATTATTCATGTCATACATTGATGTTTTGTTGACATTTTTTCAAATGACATCTATTTCCATGAATATTGATTTACTTTGCATTATGTTACTTTAAATGGCAAAAGTTTGTACTCTGCTTAAAGTTTTAAGGTGTTTAAAAGGTTGCGAGGTATGTTTATATATTATGGTATGCATTCTAGAGTTGTGTTTAGTGGTCTCTCTCATGCATTTACGTATTGTTTGCATCCAGTTTTCTTGTGAAAATACCCTTTCTATTTACATTATAGCAGCATAAAAAGAATATGTGACTATAGTAATGTCTGGTCAATGACCTGTTTCATGGAATATAATGCAGTCATATACATGTACAGTGGGGCAAAAAAAGTACTTATTCAACCACTGATTGTGCAAGTTCTCCTACTTAGAAATATGAGAGAGGTCTGTAATTTTCATCATAGCTACACTTCAACTATGAGAGACAAAATGAGAAAAAACATCCAGGAAATCACATTGTAGGATTTTTAATGAATTTAATTGTAAATTATGGTGGAAAATAAGTATTTAGTCAATAACAAAAGTTCAACTCAATACTTTGTGACATAACCTTTGTTGACATGACAGAGGTCAAACGTGTTTCCTGTAAGTCTTACACCAGGTTTGGCACACACTGTAGCTGGTAATTTTTATTTTGGCCCATTCCTCCATGCAGATCTTTCCTCTAGAGCAGTGATGTTTTTGGGGCCAACATGGACTTTTCAACTACCTCCCTCCTCCCCCTTTTTCCCTATTCTATGAGGTTGAGGGTCTGGAGACTGGCTAGGCCACTCCAGGGACCTTGAAATGCTTTTTTACGGAGCCCACTAGTTCGTTGCCCGAGCAGTGGGTTTGGGATCATTGTCATGGCTGGAAGACCCAGCCACGTTCCATCTTCAATGCTCTCACTGATGGAAGGAGGTTTTGGCTTAAAATCTCACGATACATGGCCCCGTTCATTCTTCCCTTAACACGGAATCAGTCGTCCGTTCCCCTGTCCCCCTCCGCAGAAAAACAGCCCAAAAGCATGATGTTTCCACCTCCCCCATGCTTCACAGTAGGTATGGTGTTCTTGGGATGCAAACTCAGCAATTCTTCTTCCTTCCTCCATTTTAATTTTTTTACCAAAAAGTTCTATTTGGTTTCATCTGACCACATGATATTCTCCCAATCCTCTTCTGGGATCATCCATTGCTCTCTGGCAAACTCAGACGGGCCTGGACATGTTTCTGGCTTAAGCAGGGGGACACGCCTGGCACTGCAGGAATCTGAGTCCCTCTCGGCGTAGTGGTGTTACTGATGGTAGCCTTTGTTGCTACTTTGGTCCCAGCTCTCTGCAGGTCATTCATCAGGTCCCCTCCGCAAAACAACGTGTAGTTTCTGGGATTTTTGCTCACCGTTCTCTCATGATCATTTTTGACCCCATGGGATGAGATCTTGCTTGGAGCCCCAGATCGAGGGAGATTATCAATGGTCTTGTATGTCTTCCATTTTTTTTCTTACAATTGCTCCAACAGTTGATTTATTCACACCAACCTGCTTGCCTATTGCAGATTCACGCTTCCTAGCCTGGTGCAGGTCTACAATTTTCTTCTTGGTGTCCTTCAACAGCTCTTTGGTCTTGGCCATGGTTGAGTTTGGAGTCTGACTATTTGAGGCTGTGGACAGGTGTCTTTTATACAGATAATGAGGTCAAACAGGTGCCATTAATACAGGTAATGAGTGGAGGACAGAAGAGCTTCTTAAAGAAGAAGTTACAGGTCCGTGAGAGCCAGAAATCTTGCTTGTTTGTAGGTGACCAAATACTTATTTTCCACCATAATTTACAATGAAATTCTTTAAAAATCCTACAATGTGATTACCTATGATTAAAATTACAGACCTCTCTCATCTTTCTAAGTTGGAGAACTTGCACAATCAGTGGATGACTAAATACTTTTTTGCCCCACTGTAAAAAGCCATATAATGAGTGAATGTTACGTTATGTTACGAAATGTTATTTTAACCGTTCAAACAACACCACAAAGTGACTAAAACTCTCTCTAGATTCTAGAACAGGAAGTGATATGGAACAAGTGTTCCCATCTACAGTTCTGTCATACCACTTCCACAGCTTGTTCAATGGATAGTCAAACTTCTCATCCGGATTATGATCAGGTGCATCAGCATCAGGGACAGTTTAAACTCTGCAGAGCAGTGGGGGTACAGGCCAAGAGCTGAGAGCCTCTGGTAGGTCTATAGGTACCTGGTGTTTGGTCTTGTCCAGCACAAACCAGCGTGGCTTCCACGGTTTTAGCAAGGCTCCTTTCTTGTACAGGATTCCCTCAAAGCTCCTGAAGTAGTGAAGAACATGAACATAGTGAACTTTTGGACAGCTAGGCCTGGTTTCTGGTTCTGTTTCTATCCAAATAGGCTTCAGGGGCATATGGATAATGTTAGTAGAAAAACAGCAATGATCATCACAATCATTTCCCTGTTTACTGTACATATACTTTTTTATTTTTATTACCACCTACCCTTACAAAGCTGACCAAGAACATGCCTTCATGGCAATGTCTGAAGGCATAAGCCAGTGTGCTTAAGACAGCTGCTGACATTTGACTATTCCAATAAAGCATATTGTAATAGAGAAGATATAAATAAACTCTGAAAGCTCACTCCATGGACCATAGTAAAATAATATTTCCAATTGCAGGTGTGTGTCTCTTGTTGCGGCCTGGACAATGAGATACACACCGGTTTTCACTCTCTGTGCTCCTGAATTGGGAGTAGAGAGTGCTGGTACTGGTGCGGCCAGAGGCAGGGGTGGAGGTGGCGCTGGCCTCACACTCGAGCGCCAGGTTGATGGAGGATCCGACACTACTTTCCTGCAGGTACACGCCCTGAGAGCGCCTCTGGTGAGTCAGGTTGGACGACATGAGCAAAGAGCTGGAGAATGACGGCTATGGAAAGACGGAGAGAAGTCTTGATTGCATGAGGTACCTTAACAATTCATATTCACATTTAATTAGACACACACCGGCCACTATAGTATGTACACCTGTCTGGAAGGGAACACAAGCACTCGAAATATGGGTAGTGCATCCAGGTTCAAGTGCAAGGAACCAACGAGTACCGATGCCCACACAGACACTCAAACATTCCCTCTATTCCCACACAGACTTGGGAAAACACAGATGAATCAAAAGCCCAATGTCATCGAGAGAAGGTTCAAACTCAGGTGAGCTGGAAAGTTCCATAGGCTCCACTGACTGACAGTCCTTTACTGAGGGAGCACACGTATCTCAGTGTATCGAGTACTAGGAAATATGGGGGAGGAAGGTGTTTGTACTCATGTAAGCAATTCATATCAAATGTGCAGTGCAGGAGCTTTTTGGCACCATGACTACAAATCCCAGAAAAAGCAGTAAGCACAGTCTTGATTTTGTATGTGCGTGTTTTTACCCGGCTCTCCAGTTTGGTTTCGGTGCGTTGTGTGGTCTTGATTTTGTCCCAGGTATCCTTCCATCTCTCAGAGACATGTCCCAGTTCTGCCTCGAGGCTATGAACTTCCTGCACATACATGCAAACAAATAAATCAAAATAGGGTTTGGGAAAATTTGCATGTTTTTACACAACATGTTCGCATGTTTACAACCCCTTAAAGTCTTAAAGCTGGGACAGTATGGAGAATGAGGGGACTCTGTGGGAAAATACCTTCCAATTTCTGATATAAACATAAAAATGCACTGAATTTGTTGGACGCTTGTTTTCAGAGAATTGTTGCATCTCCTATGCAAGTCTTGGGGATGTGGGTCCAAACCTACAGTGGTGCTTGAAAGTTTGTGAACCCTTTAGAATTATCGATATTTCTTCAGAAATATGACCTAAAACATCATCAGATTTTCACACAAGTCCTAAAAGTAGATACAGAGAACCCAGTTAAACACATGAGACAAAAATATTATACTTGGTCATTTATTTATTGAGGAAAACGATCCAATATTACATATTAGTGAGTGGCAAAAGTATGTGAACCTCTAGGATTAGTAGTTCATTTGAAGGTGAAATTAGAGTCAGGTGTTTTCTGAGTGGGCACCCTGTTTTATTTAAAGAACAGGGTTCTATCAAAGTCTGCTCTTCACAACATGTTTGTGGAAGTGCATGAAGGCATGAACAAAGGAGATTTCTGAGGAGCTCAGAAAGAGAGTTGTTGATGCTCATCAGGCTGGAAAAGGTTACAAACCATCTCTAAAGAGTTTGGACTCCACCAATCCACAGTCAGACAGATTGGGTACAAATGGAGGAAATTCAAGACCATTGTTACCCTCCCCAGGAGTGGTCGACCAACAAAGATCACTCCAAGACCCCAGGGTAACTTCTAAGCAAACTGAAGGCCTCTCTCACATTGGCTAATGTTAAATGTTCATGAGTCCACATCATCAAAAGAACACTGAACAACAATGTTGTTCTGGCATGGCAGAGTTACAAGGAGAAAGCCACTGCTCTCCAAAAAGAACATTGCTGCTAGTCTGCAGTTTGCTAAAGATCACGTGGACAAGCCAGAAGGCTATTGGAAGGAATGTTTTGTGGACGGATGAGACCAAAATAGAACTTTTTTTGGTTTAAAAGAGAAGTGTTATGTTTGGAGAAAGGAAAACACTGCCATTCCAGCATAAGAACCTTATCCCATCGTGTGAAACCATGGTGGTGGTGGGTAGTATCATGGTTTGGGCCTGTTTTGCTGCATCTGGGCAGGACGCTTGCCATCATTGATGGAACAATGAAATTCTGAATGATATCAGAGAATTCTAAAGGAAAATGTCAGGACATCTGTCCATGAACGAATCTCAAGAGAAGGTGGGTCATGCAGCAAGACAACGACCCTAAGCACACAAGCCGTTCTACCAAAGAATATTTAAAGAAGAAGTAAAGTTAATGGTTTTTAATGGCCAAGTCAAAGTCCTGATCTTAATCCAATCGAAATGTTTTGTGGAAGGACCTGAAGCGAGCAGTTAATGTGAGGAAACCCACCAACATCCCCCAGAGCTGAAGCTGTTCTGTACGGAGGAATGGGCTAAAATTCCTCCAAGCCGGTGTGCAGGACTGATCAACAGCTACAGGAAACGTTTAGTTGCAGTTATTGCTGCACAGGGGGGTCACAGCAGATACTGAAAGCAAAGGGTCACATACTTTTGCCACTCACTAATATGTAATATTGGATCATTTTCCTCAATAAATAAATGGCCAGGTATAATATTTTTGTCTCATTTGTTTAACTGGGTTCTCTTTTTCTGCTTTTAGGACTTGTGTGAAAATCTGATGATGTTTTAGGTCATATTTATGCATGAATATAGAAAATTCTGAAGGGTTCACAAACTCAAGCACCACTGTGTAGATTAATAAGAGCACACCACTCTGGCCTGTAATGCACTATTTGAATGTTGGCCTTTGTATGCCCACTGACACACAGAAGGCATGGCTTGGTAAGTGCCTGGAGAGTGCCTATAAAGTTACACCGACTGACTACTGGAACAATTTAGCAGGTTTTGACTCTTGTGCCCATCCAGTGCATCTTCACAACATATCATGAATTCTGTGTTGATACACCTTGAGTATATCACAGTGTGTGTTCAATCTCATCAGTGCCTTGCTAACCCCAGCACAGACCTGCAGCAGTTTTGTAATGGCGTCAGGCAGCACTTTGCTCAGGTTGTCATAGCAGGGCCAGACCACTCGCCGCTGCGATTTTGGTCCAGCAGTCTCAGCTCTCTCCTCGTCTTGTCCCTCGGTTTTGCCTTGCACCAGCTCCCAGTCGTACGACGGCCCCTCCGACAGCGTCTCCTCCATGTAGAAGTCCCACACTTTCAATTTGGAGATGAAGCTATAGGGCTTTAGGACCTGTAATAAAACAAATGGGGAATGTGTTTCAGTGAAACACCTCTCTCCAGGGTATTCTAGTAGAAAACCTCATAATTACCTCCTCTTCCTCTGGAGAGAACATGTAATTGTAGAAGACGGGTGTCTTTTTGTTTAAGCGGTCAATGTAATCCCACACAGACTTGCACACCTGAGGGTTCCTCCTCTCCCCCTTTTCCTCATACAAGACACCTGCGAATAGGCCACGATCTTTTAGACAGACACACGCAATTTACTGCAGCCACCCTTTAAACGCATTTACTAGAATCGAAACAGTAGTATTTGGTTCTACGCATCACATTTAGGGCAAGACTACATAACCAAGTACTGGGAAGCAATTGCTCACACTATGAGCATTTATTAGGAACACCTACACACATTTATCTAACAAGCCAAACGTGGCAGCGGTGCAATGCTTAAATTCACGCAGATAGAAGACAACAGCTTCAGGTACTGCTCAAATTAACCACCACAATGGGGAAGATGTGATCTCAGTGATTTGGACCATGATGGTCCATGATGTTTACCAAAGATCAGTCTAGATTTACTCCAACTGGTGCAATAATGGAACAACATCCAGTAAGCAGCAGACAGAAGGGCTGCAGTGACTCCGATAACCACTAGTACAACTGTGGTGAGCAGAAGTCGAACCTTGAGGTGGATGGGCTACAACAGCAGACCACTAGCCAAGCACAGACACTCACCAAAACTGGACAGTTTATGTCTGAACGAAAACCGAGATTCATCAGACTTTGAGATGGCAGGATCAGAATCTGGCACCAACAGCATGAAGCCAAGGACTTAATGCCGATGGGCATATTTTATTTGAACTATGACTCCATGACTTAATAATTTAGATAAATTAGTTCCATTCTTAGATTTATCATCTACGCCGCCCAAGGAGGTTGGGTCCCTTTTTGAGTTTTGGTCCTCCCAAGGTTTCTTCCTCATAACACTTAGGGAGTTTTTCCTTGCCACTGTCGCCCTAGGCTTGCTCAATTTGGGATTGGACGTAGGTATTAGGAGATCATCTAAAATTGTAAAGTTGCTTTGAGACAATGCTCCATTGTAATTGACCCATCTTCTAATGGCTACTTCCAGGATCACATGCATTATATCACAAAGCAAACGTCTGTGAGCATGACCACGGCTTCAGTGTTCTGCCGTGGCCTTCCCAGTCACTGAATCGGGACTCAACAGAACACCTTTGAATTGTGCTAGAATTTGAGATTCACAGCACGAGTGTACGCCTCCAGTATGGGGCAAAGGGGACTGTGACTTACCCAGCTCTATCCGCTCATAGTCCGAGTCCAGCAGAAAGGTGCGGAAGCGGTTGGACACGGAATGGTAAGCCAGGAACTTCAAGTAGTACTGACTGAACTCAAACTCCATGGGGAACTGAAGGTGGATCTGTTCAGAACAACGAGGCAACCACAGAAACTCAACGACACATGCACCCTCTATCACACAGTTCTCTTTTAGATGGTCCTGAAGCCAAACGTACCTGGTGCACGCAATCAAGGAACAGCAGGAAGATGGGTGTGAAGCCGCTGCTCAGGCCTGCCGGCGTCTGAGCGCCACGATGACTGAAGCGATGGCCAAACGACAGCCACTCTTTCTCCACCAGCAGCCGGAAGCCATCAAACGTGCGGTAATATGGGTCTGATAGTAACTGCACCAAAGACACGACCTGCATGCAGCGACACAGCTTGGCTCAGAACATTCAACACTATGACACAAACATTTGGACACACGCGCCGAGCGAACACCTACCTGAGTTGTGACGTCCCAACCATCCTCTAGGCTGACCATGACTGAAGACCCGGTGTCCAGCAGCTCCACCACCAGAACGGACACCTGCAAGAGCCTGTGCAACTACAACACACACAAACCACCTCTAAATACCAGAACTCTGCTTTGATACCATGGTGCAAACTTCAGAATTCTCCGTCAGTCTCTCCATCTATCAGCAGTTATGTGAATGATCACAGGTGTGGTCTGATTGTACACTGGGTTGTGGCAGGACATAACCTGTTGGTCAGAGCTTGTTGACTGATAGACAAGCCTCTGAGACACGTTTCTCCAAGCTGCCGTCCCAGCTGGTGCCATAAAAGCTCAATTACCGGTAAATTTGAGGTGTAGTGAAGGTCCCACCTGTGTCTGGTGTACAACAAAACTGTGGGAGCTGCTTGTGCTTGTTGGTGGATGTACTGGCGGTCTGTCTGGGCTGTCCGGAGAATGTTCGCTTTGTGTGCGTGCCCTTATGGAACCACTGCTCCCAACACCTCCTAACCTCTAGGTCAGAACAGTCTAGATGGCGGGCAGTCCATCAAAACAACCATCCTGCTTCTGGCAGGCCAATGATGCGCCCCCTCTCAATGTCTGTCAACTGGGCAAAATGTCTTCGAGTGCGTTGTAGAGACATGTCTATCAGTCTCTCACCAAGAGGTACACTACCCTAAAGTAGCCTCTAGCAGTTATTTTATAGACAGTGGGGGAAGCAATTTGACACCTTTTTGTGGCAAGACTCAGTGTCTAATCACACCACACATGTAATGATTTACATACATTGGTGTGAAAAAGTGTTTGCCCCCTTCCTGATTTCCTTTTTTTTTGGCGTGTTTGTCACACTTAAGTGTTTCGGAACATCAAACCAATTAAAATATTAATCAAAGACACACAAGTAAACACAAAATACAGTTTTTAAATGAAGGTGTTTATTATTAAGGAAGAAAAAAAATCCAAACCTACATGGCCCTGTGTGAAAAAGTGATTGCCCCCTAAACCTAATAACTGGTTGGGCCACCCTTAGCAGCAACAACTGCAACCAAGCGTTTGTGATAACTTGTAATGAGTCTTTTACAGCGTTGTGGAGGAATTTTGCCCACTCATCTTGCAGAATTGTTGTAGTTCAGCCACATTGGGAGGGTTTTCAAGCATGAACGGCCTTTTGTAAGGTCATGCCACAGCATCTCAGTAGGATTCAGCTCAGGGACTTTGACTAGGCCACTCCAAAGTCTTCATTTTGTTTTCTTCAGCCATTCAGAGGTGGACCTTGCTGCTGTGTTTTGAATCATTGTCCTGCTGCAGAACCCAAGTTCGTTTCAGCTTGAGGTCACGAACAGATGCCGGACATTCTCCTTCAGGATTTTTTGGTAGACAGCAGAATTCATAGTTCCATTTTATCACAGCTAGTCTTCCAGGTCCCTGAAGCAGCAAAACAGCCCCAGACCATCACACTACCACCATCATATTTTACTGCTGCTGCATAATGTTCCTGTTTCTGAAATGCTGTGTTACTTTTACACAGATGTAATGGGGACACACACCTTCCAAAAGTGTTTCAACTTTGTCTTGTCAGTCCACAGATGTTTTCCCAAAAGTCTGGGGATCATCAAGATGTGTTCTGGAAAAAATTGAGATGGAGACTTAATGTTATTTTTTGCTCAGCAGTGGTGTTTTTATCTTGGAACTCTGCCATGCAGGCCATTTTTTTCCCAGTCTCTTTCTTATGCTGGAGGCATGGACACTGACCTTAACTGAGGCAAGTGAGGCCTGCAGTTCTTTGGATGTTGTTGTGGGGTCTTTTGTGACCTCTTGGATGAGTCGTCAGTACGCTCTTGGGGTAATTTTGGTCGGCCGGCCACTCCTGGGAAGGTTCACCACTATTCCATGTCTTCACCATTTGTGGATAATGGCTCTCACTGTGGTTCGCTGGAGTCCCAAAGCTTTAGAAATGGCTTTATAACCCTTTCCAGACTGATAGATCTCAGTTACTTTCTACCTCAACTGTTCCTGAATTTCTTTGGATCTCGGCATGATGTGTAGCTTTTAAGGATCTTTTGCTGTACTTCACTTTGTCAGGCAGGTCCTATTTAAGTGATGTCCTGATTGAGAACAGGTGTGGCAATAATCAGGCCTGGGTGTGGCTAGAGACAGTGAACTCAGGTGAGATAAACCATAGTTATGTTTAACAAGTGGGGGGGGCTGTTTTTCGCACAGGGCCATGTAGGTTTGGATTTTTTTCTCCCTTAACAATAAACACCTTCATGCTGAGTTTTGTAATTTGCATTTCTATCTGTGTGTGTGTGTATTTATAAACACACACACACGCACACTTAAATATACACTTATTGATTAACTGATTAACACAACACAAGGTACAGAAAGGTGCCAGAGGTGTATGTGTGTGTACTTTACCAGGTTCATCCACTCAGAATCCTCCAGGCAGCGATGGAAAGACATGTTAGGTTCCGTGGGCACAGACGAGGGCACACAGGCCTTAATCATCTTCTTAAAGCTGTTCTTCACCTGCCGCATGTCAAACACCTCAATGGGAACCACCTCCCATTGCTGAAATGAGTCCTGCTTCCCCCCCTATCAACACAGACGTGCAATCACATGGCTGAGCAATAGATACATTTACATTTAGCAGACTCTCCTGAGCGACTTACAATCCA
The DNA here is from genome assembly GCA_025084515.1 of Ancistrus triradiatus. Classification (NCBI taxonomy): domain Eukaryota; kingdom Metazoa; phylum Chordata; class Actinopteri; order Siluriformes; family Loricariidae; genus Ancistrus; species Ancistrus triradiatus. The sequence continues at coordinate 221,433 of JAJAGP010000728.1, read as the reverse complement.
AGCCATTGTGGGTTAAGGACCTTGCTCAAGCCAGCAGTGGCAGCTTGGCAGAGGTGGGATTTGAACCCTGGATCTTCTGGTCTATAGTCTAGTACCTTAACCACTGTGCTACCACACAACCCAGGACAAACGTTCACATTTTAGCCTTTGCTACGGAACAAAGTACTAATCATACTTCAGTAGGTTTTGGCATTTTGTGTTCTGACGTTTTCTGCATCAACAATTCACTGCAGCCATCAGCAACGACGAGCAAATGTTAGCTCAGGTCTCATTGGTGCAGTCCTTATAATAAATGTGAATTGTTTATAATGAAAATGTGGCTTTTTTTTTTAAGGTACCTTAAGTTGGTTCTTGTCTCCGAGGATGTAGAGATATGCACGTTGCTGGCGGAGGAAGTATGGCTCTGTGGGGCCACCATTGGCCTGGGGCAAGTCCTTCCCCGCCAGCCGGTTCCCCACCTCTGGATTGTAGCCACTGATGCGTCCACTACCTCGGATGCTGCCCCACTTCCCTGAATCACACCCACACACACACACAGGCAATGCATCTCTTAATTCTATGCCTTAGTTGTCTAGAGATTGATTTAAACAGAGAGCAGATTTAATCTCTGGGGCAAATCAAACAGTTTATGCAATCAGAGCCTATTAGCCCGAACACACACAGCATGTCAGACAGCAAAGCACTGGCAGAACCTCAGAACTTGCTGCGTGCCATGCAAAGAGACGGCCGGCTTAGACATACAGAGGACAGAGAGCTGACAAGGAACAAACATGGCAATCAGTTAACCCGGGAAAAAGAACACGGACGCTGGGCAGGCGCCAGTTAAGACAGGCTAACATGGCTGTTAGGACACCTGATTTGTTAGATCGGAGAGCAGGTGACTGGCTCTACTGTACCTCTGGGCGAGCTGCGGCCTGAAACCTTAGGCTGAGAGAGGGAGATGACCCTCGCCCTCTGACCCAGTGCTAGGGTCAGAGAACAAAGAGATACCCGTTACTGTCAGCACAGAGCTAACGGAGCTCATCGACTACACAATACAAGTAGCACTAGCAAACCTGTGCTAGCACAGACTCCACCTTAGGCTGCGACCTAACACAGGAACACTTTCATCTGCACGTACATGTTTATCTAGAACACCCAAACCATCAGCACCACCTGTCTAATAATGTGTAGCTCCTCCTCATGCCACATGCCGTCCTCAGAGTTATAGGTACAGCATACTTCATCATATTCAAAATGATGTAACGTTTGTGTACACGCGCGCGCACGCACGCACACACACACACACACACACACACACACACACACACACACACACATTGACATGTACTAACTGACTCAAACACACACGTACTAACACACAGACTGACAAGTGCACGGACACACACACACGTACTAACACACAGACTCAAAAACACACAAACACACAGATTCAAATACATACAAGTACTAACACACAGACTTAAATACACACACACACACACACACACACACACACACACACACAGTGACATGAACTAACACATCCCCAAATACACACACACACACACACAGATATGTACCAACACACAGACACACACATTGACATGTACTAACACACACACACACACACACACACTGACATGTACTAACACAGACTCAAACAGACACACATGTACTAACACACACACACATTGACATGTACTAACACAGACACACACATTGACATGTACTAACACACAGACTCAAATACACACACACACGTACTAACAGACTCAAACACACACACACACACACTGACATGTACTAACAGACTCAAACACAGACACACATGTACTAACACACACACATTGACATGTACTAACACACAGACTCAAAAACACACAAACACACAGATTCAAATACATACAAGTACTAACACACAGACTTAAACACACACACACACACACACACACACAGGTACTAACACAGACTCAAACACACACACACAGTGACATGAACTAACACATCCCCAAATACACACACACACACAGATATGTACTAACACACAGACACACACATTGACATGTACTAACACACAGACTCAAATACACTCACACACGTACTAACACAGACTCAAATACACACACACACACACACACACAGACATGTACTAACACACAGACTCAAATACACACACACATACTAACAGACTCAAACACACACACACACACACTGACATGTACTAACAGACTCAAACACAGACACATGTACTAACACACACACACATTGACATGTACTAACACACACACACACACACTTTGACATGTACTAACACAGACTCAAATACACACACACACCGACATGTACAAACACACAGACACACAGACACACACACACACACACACACACACACAGACATATACTAACACAAGCAGACTGATGCACACAGACTGACTCGTGCACGCAAGCGCACACACACACACACACACACACACACACACACACACGTACTAACACACACACAGACTGATGCACACAGACTGGCACGTGCACGCAAGCACACACACACACACTGACATGTACTAACACAGACTCAAATACACATACACACACACACACCCACACAGACGGACGCACACGTAGATTCGCACACACACACAAACACACACACACACTCACCCACACAGACTGACGCACACGTAGATTCGCGCACACACACACACACACACACACATTGACACACAAACCCATACAGTATACTCAAAAGCTAACTGACCTCCTCGGCTGAAGGTTCCAGGCAGATCCTCTTTAGTGCCCATAACCTGCTTCATTAGAGCTCCAATTTTAGGTTGTCTCAGTTTTTCCGATGAATCTAAAACAGACACATGTTAGAGGAGACAGATGTGATGATCTGGAACATGTATGAGGTCAGACAGTGGGATATGGGCTCCAGCTCTTGAGCGAGAGCACACTGGTCACTGGATAAAGCTGTATGCTTAACGCTGTAAGGGTGGGCAGGCAGGGGTTCCTCACAGTCAACTGAGGGTTCTCCAGCTAGTTTAACACTAGGCACAAACACACAAATGAGTCTGCTCTAACGTGAGAGTCAGACTGAACTCATTTAAACGTCTGTACTAAGACGTTCTGGCTTCCAAAAAGCTATACATGATCAAAACTCAATCCCTGGCATGTGCACGGTTCTGACCTGAGGTGCTCATGTGCACCGAGGTGAAGCCGCTGAGAGTGTTCCTTCCACTGGCCTCGGAGTAGGATGGCATGGAGTTGATGATGGCCTGCAGGTACTTTTCTTGTTCCAGGCTGGTGGAGTCAGTCTGAGACGGACCTGAGACACACAAGCGCAGGTCAGACGCGTGTGAGGACCATCTCTTAGGAGACAGAATGTCAAAGGTATACATCTTCTATGCTGATTCACTGTCAGAAAATCCAGCTTCATGTAGGACTGACCTGCACTGGGGGCATTGGGTGATTTAAAGAAGCCCACGACGCCCTTGGCGTGCAGCCCAGCTGAACGCAGCAGCACGGCTTTGGAGCGCGAGCTTCTCCAGCACACTACGGGGAAGCGGTTCTGTCTGTAGCAGCGAGAGATGCGGTGGAGGGTGATGTCTGGAATGCTCTGAGGTACAATCAGCAGGCCTGGGTAACTGACAGGAGAGAGACGGATATACAAGAGACAAACTTTCAGAGACGGACATGAGCTGGTTTATTCAATATAAGATGCATCACGTATCAAGTAATGAACATTTTGTTGACGGATGACTTTCGTCATAGTTTTCACCATATATATGGATCGATATATGGGCACATTTCTCATTTGATATCAAGCATCTCAAGGGACTGTGGTAGCCTAGCGGTTAAAGTACTGGACTATGGACCAGAAGGTCCAGGGTTCAAATCCCAGGTTGTGACTAACCTCCTGCAGATGGTGTACATGCGGTTAACAGTTGAAATGCGGAAAGGCTCGTTTTTGGAGCGCGTCAGGCTGTTACTGAGGGTGCCCAGGCCCATGCGCTGGTAGTCCCGGCAACAGGCGCGCTCCACCACGTTGCTCATGGTCTGGCGATCAGATGAGCGAATGGTGGAGGAGAGCGTGAGCGAGGTCTGCTCTGGTTCCTCCGACACTGTGAGAGATTCCAAAGACAGTCACAGGTTCAGTCAGAAAAGTACTAAATCATGTCACTGGAGAAATAAAGAAGGGTTCAAGCACAAGCATTTCAAAAATGGTACACCTTAGTTAATCAGTCCGCCATAGATCTGTAGTTCTAGAATTATAGACTGTAGTCCATCTGTTTCTCCCCTTTACTCTGATCTCTAATGGTGTGGACCCCCACAGGACCTCCACAGATCAGGTACTATTTGGGTGCTGGAGTTTTAAACACCTCAGAGTCACTGCTGGACTGAAAATAGTCCACCAACCAACAATGTCCGGCCGCCTAATGTATGTATTATTCTCTGAAGATTCAACTTTTCACTCCAATTGCTCTGCTGATTATATGATTTGTATAATGGGCTCAAGACTTTTGGCTCTGACTGTATGTCAGGCAGAAAAAGCTGGTGTCTACTTATGGCTGTTTGAGATGCACCTGAGATCTCGTCTTCATCCATTTCAGACTGCAGACTGCTCCGATTCTCCCAGGTTGGAGGAGTGTACTTCTTCCTCGTCACATACTGCCGCCCAATTGTCTTCTTAGCGCTCTTCACCAGATTTTTAGAGAGGGTTCTGAAAGACAGGTCAACGTGTAGCAGTGTTAATTTTGACAGGTTTATAATCAGATTACACACACACACACACACACACACATATATATATGTGAGACCTACTTCAGAGACTGGTTCTTGTCCTTGGTCTTGTGCTCCACTACCATCTTGGCTGACTGGCCTACAGTGAAGGCAAATGTGCCCTGTACGTGCTGGGGGTAGCGGAGTTTGTGCACATGCTTCCGGAACACCTCAGCCAGATCCGATGCCACCTCTTCATCATATGCTATCTTCATCAGCTATATCCAAATGAGATAGGACAAGATAAGATGAATTGGAAGGCCGAACAGACAGGAGGATACTATGGTACGGCTACTGGGCTGTACCTGGAAGGTGGAGGAGCGCAGCTGGAGACCCTCTGGCATAAACTGATCCACGCATACATTGACTTGGATCTTCTTCTCTTTAGTGAGGGAGGCGATGGGGAAGGAGCGAGTCACCACCTGTTCTGCAACTGCACACAGGCAGACATGTTAGTTAATTAAGCTCTCAAATGAGGAAGATAAGAATTGCTGCATTGTACAGTATAGTACTGCACTAAATGTTCTCATATTGTGTTCTAATTAATATCATTGTTTAAAACACTATGTCCAAAGTATCTAACCTACTGGGTGACTATGGCAATGTCCGGTTAATTTTCGAAGATCCAGTGGAAAGCCAGCTCAGAAAAATGAAGGCTGTTATAGCAGCAAAAGGGGGAAACAAACTTCTCCAAAAAATAATCATTAAGAGAACAAACATTGACTAGACTCAACCGTTCCTGGCTATCTTGTTAGAATGAGGAATCGCCAAAAACACCCACAGACAACTGACTACTAAAAGTGAGCAGGAGCAGGATTGTAGCGAGTAAAGCTCATGTACCCAGGGGGTCGGTGGGTGTTCCCTTAAAGATGATGCGGTAGGTGGTGAGGAAGACTGCCCCTTCTGCAGGAAGGAGGGGTGGACCGCCCATCACACCCGTGGCCTCTTCTCGCCCGTCTGACAGGAGGTGCACCCGCATGCCATCCATTACAAACTCCTCACCCAGTAACAAGGCAGGCCTCAGGAGCTTGGGCTGCACAAAGAGAGAAAGAAGTTAGTTATTCAATCATATGCTGCTGATCCTGACTGTAAATCATACTGAACCCGTTTTATACACACACACACACACACACACTTCTCCTACTTAGAAAGATGAGAGAGGTCTGTAATTTTCATCATAGGTACACTTCAACTATGAGAGACAAAATGAGGAAAAAAATCCAGGAAATCACATTGTAGGATTTTTAGAGAATTTAATTGTAAATTATGGTGGAAAATAAGTATTTGGTCAATAACAAAAGCTCAACTCAATACTTTGTAACATAACCTTTGTTGGCAATGACAGGGGTCAAACGTTTCCTGTAAGTCTTCACCAGGTTGGCACAAACTGTAGCTGGTATTTTGGCCCATTCCTCCATGCAGATCTCCTCTAGAGCAGTGATGTTTTGGGGCAACATGGACTTTCAACTCCCTCCACACATTTTGGTCTGGAGACTGGCTAGGCCACTGCAGGACCTTGAAATGCTTTTTACAGTGGAGGACAGAAGAGATTCTTAAAGAAGAAGTTACAGGTCTGTGAGAGCCAGAAATCTTGCTTGTTTGTGGGTGACCAAATACTTATTTTCCACCATGATTTACAATTAAATTTCCTGATTTCCTGGATTTTTTTTCTCTCATTTTGTCTCTCATAGTTGAAGTGTACCTATGATGAAAATTACAGACCTCTCTCATCTTTCTAAGTAGGAGAACTTGCACAATCAGTGGCTGACTAAATACTTTTTGTGCCCCACTTTTGTGTCCCACACACACACACACACACACACACACATCCTTGATTCGTTGTTATTCAGAAAGCAAGTCTCGACTGTATTTTAAATCAAGTCATGCATTTTTATTCATACTACAACCCTAAATCAGAAAAGGTTGGAGCAGTATGGAAAATGCAAATTAAAGAAACGCAGTGTTTCTAACATATACTTTGACTTTTAATTCATTGCAAACCTTTCAAGTTTCACAACTCTGTAATGTTGCCATTCCTACTTACAACACTTAAAAGACGTCTTGACACAGATTAGACCAAGCGATGAAGTGTCTCAGGTGTTATTTTGTCCCATTCTTCTCCAAACATGTTTTTTGTTATAAAATGCTTCACACATTCTCTGTTGGGACAGGTCAGGACTACAGGCCAGTACCTGTACCCTCTTCTTCTGCAACCACACCTTCATAATGCGTGCAGCAGCATGTGGTTTTGCATTGTCTTATTGAAAAATGCATGGACGTCCCTGGAAGTGTCGTCATCTTGATGGTATGAGGTGTAAATGACCATTGCTAAGGGCACTGACTCAACCCCAAACCATCTCTGACCCTGGCTTTCGGACATGTTATTGATAAAAGGTCGATGATTCTTTTCATCTTTGATCCAGAGCACAAGTGCCCATTTTTATCCAAAAAAAGATTTGGAACACTTATTCGTCTGTTATGGTCCATCCCAGATGCGTCAGAGCCCAGAAGTCAACAGCACATCTGGACATGGTTAAGATGAGGCTTCTTTTTTGCACAGTAAAGTTTTAAGTGGCATTTGTGAATGTAACTCCGTATTGAAGTGCTTGACAAAGGTCTGCCAAAGTAATCCCTTGTCCATGTGGTTCTATCAGCTACTGATGAATGAATGACGGTTCTTGATGCAGTGCCGACTGATTCATTGAATCATTTAATGCTGTTATGCACTGCAGAGAGAGAAATATGTAAACCCCTTCCAAAGTTTCTCTGAGGATCACTGGTTTTAACATTTCAATACATTTCTCACGCATTTGTTTGGCAAACTGAACATCCTCTGCCCCTGTTTGTTCCTCAAAGCCATTCATGACTACAATCACATGTTGGCATCACAATCACACGGTGAAATGCAGGAATGGATGTGTATTAACAAATGAAGTGAAGCTGACCAAGCAAAACATGAAACAACAATGAAATAAAAGTAAATGTAAGACCATTTTTAAAGCATTTTGAGTCCTTCCCCAACCTTTCCTGATTTGGGGTTGTAAATCACCCAAAGTTGTCAATTAAGTTGCTCATTATTCTGAAATCTCAACTCAAGCGGCATTCGTGGTTTCACAGGTATGTGATCTCTAGCAGAGCAGCCAAAGCCAAATTAATAATCAGTTACAACATGCATCATCAAAAGCATTACTGAGAGTCTGTAGGAACTGTGCTACTACAAGGACCATGCCACGCTCAGCGTGGGGGACTTCTGAGAACACAGAGTGCAATGTAAGGTCCTGGACGGGATGCCAGTTCATCACAAGGCCTGCAGGGGTCAATGTTGATTGACACATTAAATGTGCCTGTGAAGGACAACTGACCCAATTGTAAGGCATGCTGGGACTCGAACCCTTGTCACCACAGACTTGGGCTACCTGCTTAATGCAATTCAGGGCCTTGTGGAGCCGAGGCCTAGCCGGCAGCACAGGCACATGGTGGCAAACACACGTGGACAGGGCGCCCATTCTTTCTCTCACACTGGGTAACTTTAGAGATGCCAACTGATCGAACACATTCTTTGGAATGTGGCAGGAACCCCACACAGACCTGTGAATTGGCCAAAAGCTTTTTGGAGACCTGCCATAACTACACGTGTATCGACCATGTATGGACTGAGCTACTGTTACATCATCTTGTTGTGGAGAGCCTTCAGTCTGCAAAATGTGAACATTATGAGGGGCTCACCATCCAGCTAAACAAGGCCAGTAGTAAACAGATATGACTTTGCTGGTTAGTTAATGACATCAGGCTCCAAAAAGCTCTCGACTTTCATTAGTTCAAACACTTTTTGGATTAGGACTTGTGATTTCCACAGGCAGTTTCAGCCCCTGCTGCTCATTTCAGCAGTGGGAGAGGTGGGAAAGAGTGAAACAACCCAGCATGCACCACTCAGGGCATCATGAGCAAGACCTACCTGCCATGGCAATCGGAATTTCTGGTGGAGGGGGTGCAAGAGGTGGGTGTGGACGTGGGAGAGAGCGGACCTGCCTGGTGTACTAGCCAGCTTTTGGAATCCAGCCCAATGTAAAATAATGAGTTGTTTACCTTCTGGATAGTAGGCAGTCTCTTGCTCTCTCTGTGGACCGCATCCAATGTCTCGATGTGCATCTGAACAATGTCTGCACAAGCACACAGAATAAACAGAGGAATGAATGAATGAATGCACACATGAACTCTGCAAAAGTCTTAGGCCACCACACCATTCCAGTTTTTGTTTCGTTTGCAATGGTTCAAAACAACTGGACCCATAATCCGCTTTTCCACTGATCTTCATTCCAGTCTTTGTGAGCGTTAGAATAGCTCAGCGTTTTCAACCTGATGGTTTCTTAGCTGAACCAAAAAGACCATTCCGGATCAAGCTTCAACTTGGCATCCCGATGAAGCTGCCAGATGCTGCTATTGCTCAAGAGTAACAGGACATCACAATACCTGCCACTGTAGCCCATGAAAGCTGTTTTTTCTGATTTTCTTTTCAGTTTTTACATACTACATACACCTTTCCTGTATTTTCTGCTTGTATTCTTTAAAAAAAAGAGAAATAATTATATATGGCCATTACACCACTGCTAAAACAACTGTATGTTTAATCTAGTGGTGGCCTAAGACCTTTGCACAATACTGTACATTATTAAGGGATGTTATGGTTCCCATTATTGTACAGTTATTCCCAATGGGGAAAATGCATTATAAGCAGTTCTCAACCTGCGGACAGAATCAGAACCACAAGTGGCATTTCATTCGGTTTTCATACAATTCCATTCGACTACAATACCAATTCCATTACGTCAAGGTTACTTACAATGTACGTACTGCTGGTGTTGTGTTAACAATGTGATAATTTACAGATAGAATTACAATTACACAGAAGAAATGTGTGTGGATGGACCTTCCTTTTAATTGAGCACAGTTCATGTCTATGATCTGTATAATGCCTGAAATAATTCAAGGGAAATGTTAGCCAAGCATTTACACACTGCAACGTTTACATTTCATATTTTAGTCCACTGAATCTACTATAGATTGTCGACTATAATCTTATTTTAACTAGTCGACTAAAACTAGACTAAATCTAAAACCAATTCAGATGACTAAATTATGACCAAGTTACGTTTTAGTCAAAAGACTACAACTAAAACTAGAGAGGTGCATTTCCTGAAGAAAATTCCTTAAGTGTCATTGCCACTGCAATGGTCGACCCTGAGCCTACCTAAGGGGCCCCATGGGCATCACATGTCTCCTCAGGGTGCATCCAGGACCAAGCCTGCCGAACTTCGTGGCCGTAGGTCAAAAACTGACGGTCATTGGCCCGCCAGGGGCCCCAGTGCCCAGCCAGGGCCCTCATTTACATTTTCAGCATTTAGCAGACGCCCTTATCCAGAGCGACTTACAATTGATAGAGTCTTACAATCCAAGCAGTTGTGGGTTAAGGGCTCAAGGACCCAGAGGTGGGATTTGAACCCTGGACCTTCTGGTCCATAGTCCAGTGCCTTACCCGCTAGGCTAGCACAGTCCCAGGAAACATTACATACTTACAGTTGGTACAGTCTTACAATCCAAGCAATTGTGGGTTAAGGGTCTTGCTCAAGGACCCAACAGTGGCAGCGTTGGGTGGCAGGTCCAGAGTCCAGTACCTTAACCGCTAGGCTACCACAGTCTCTCAGGGGCCCTAAAACTAGAGAGGTGTCACCTCAGATTGCACCCAGAACCAAGCGTGCTAAATTTCGTGGCCGTAGGTCGAAAACTGACTGAGTTATGATTCGTTAACTTTGAGCCCATTCATTTCCTATGGGAAAATTTGGGACTTGTATAGGGCTGTCCAACCAAAAACCCCTACACAAGCACACCATTCCTGACCAGACCGGACGCAATGGCACTGAAATGGGGTCGATATCTCGAAAGCTGCGGCAGTTGAAAGCCTGATAAAAACTTGGAATAATAATAATAATAATAAGCGTGATTTCCTCTATAGGCAATCACACTAACTAAATCAGAATTTGCTGTCAAAATGAACACTGCTAACAACATAAGGCAATATGACAACTCTAGATTCCCAACAGTTTAGAAAGCTAGCTAGTCACTCAATCACTACCTGGAATCATGATGTGAAGTGCTTTCAGGTGTTCGTTGGTCACCCCGCTTTCGTTGCACACTTTATCTACGAAGCGGTTGATGAAACGCACGACCGAATTGGCCACGTCTGAGCTCTCGGCATCTTCGAAGCCACTCTCCGTATCGTAGCTCTCCGCCATACTGCCTGCAATGCTGCAAACACAAAGCTTACAGATGCTTCCTCTGTCCCTGACTGCATATCAACTATAGAACAATTCATATTCCATTAATATCCACCCAACCCTAGATATGACACGTCAGGCAGAAAACCACATACAGTCATACCCATCACCCCACACATATCCAAGCCCAGACCCAAGACAGCTAACCCGCTACCCACAATCCACATGCCCACTCCTGACCTGTTGGTGACGAAACTGTTGCTGACGCTCTCTAAGTCAGCCAGGCCGGTGTTGCGCAGTAGCCGGTTCTTGCTAGTGTCGAGGGGCAGCAGCAGGTAGCTCATGCGGTTAGCGTAGTGGATGGCCTGACTGAACACAGTGCTCTCCTCTTTCTGCACACGCTCCTGCTGGCTCTCCTTACTCAGTGTGGGCCACAGGCGCGTCTGCTCTGATGCCAGCTCCAGAGCGCTGATCGGCTCCGGCCTGCCTGGTCCCTCCTGATGCTCAGCAAGAAAAGGGCAGATTGTCAAAGAGGGACAGGTCTGGGGTTTGTTTGGTTAGTGATTTATTTAATGTCGCTATCAGCATCAGTGGCGATGTTCAGCAACATACACAAGAGTGTGTGTGTGTGTGTGTATGTATATATATATATGCTGTGATATATAATGCTGTTGGAGAAGAATGAGGAATTCTTATTAAAGTGTATCAGTTAATGACAATGGCATAAGTAAAAGGATTAATAGTATAAGACAGAAACGTGCTCTTACAGGGCCTTGGTCATCTGTCTCTAGGTACAATGCCCGGATATGATTCTGTACATCACTGTAAAACATGGCCTCCCAGAACTGCATGTTGGTCCACACCATGTGATCCTGCACACAGCTGTAGGCGAACTGAGTGATGCCTCCGCCGAGTTTCTGCAACAGACAGTAGCACAATTATTGTGATTACAATATTACTGGACCTACATTTCGCCAACATGCATTCCACTCTGGTCCGTATAATAAAACTGACACCATCCAGCACTAATCAAAACAATCCTCCGGGATTATTGATCCATATGGAAATCCTGCAAGTTGCTGTCACTTTGGGTAAAAACATCTGTCAAACGTGTAGCTGAACATGTAGCGTAGCGGACATACCCGACAGAAGGCGGTGACTAGTGGCAGGAGAGCCGCCGCGATGCCGTGTTCATCCATATGTGAGCAGTCCTGATAACAAACGCACAACAAGCCAGGTTACAGTGTAGTAAAGTATAGTAAAGTCCCGACCTGGATTCGCAACGTTGGTGTTTTCCCTCCCTCCTAATCTTTTCAGTTGTTAGAAGTCACCGAGACTCTAGTTGGGACAAACCTGCCCATCACTTCATGAAACTAATCCCATATGAACAGGCTTGACTGCTGACAGTGAAGCTGTGACTGAAGGATCAATGTACAATTTCCAACGAGCACCGAAGTAAGTCAGCTGAAGAAAAGTTACACATCTAATGTCAAGCGAGTGTGGAGCCAAGGGACGACTCCGGCAGTACCTGCAGAGTGCAGTTCATCATGCGCACTATGTAGTCGAACTGCTGGTCGTCTAGCACTGCTCTGTTCTGCAGAACATGCTGGTTCAGCTCCTGAGTTAAACACACACGTGCTGCGCGTCCCTTCAGCGCCCGCAACACTGCTGGCAGCAGCTAGGATACACACACAAATACACAAGATGGAGTGGTAAGACTGAGCTGAACCTCCATGCCATCAGGGAAATGGCATCTGCTATGTGCATGAGATGGCTGCAGATGACAACGCATACCTTCTTCGCTTCCAGCAACTTGTTGTCAAAGATATAAGTGATGCAGTTCCTGACAACCTCCAGCCTCCGCGCACTATTAGCCAGAACGCCGCCATTCCGGTCCACAATGTCAGCTGCAAGGTGGAAAAGACTCCATTAAACAACAGAGCTGTCCTTCCGTCGTAATCCAGCCTTTCTGGTCAATTTACTGTGATGTGAAAAAAGTGTTTGCCCCCTTCCTGATTTCCTATTTTTGTGTCCATCACTGTACATTGAGTCAGTTAGCGCCAGTTTCCCCACAACTACATTCTATCCAACTGCTCCTCATGAAACATCATACAGCAGCTGCACAGGTTTAAAGGAAGACAATTAACTGCACAAAAGGTGTGAGAATAATCGATTACGTAACAATAACCGATAAACTAATAACAAAAATAAGAGATTGAAACAGTGAATTGCTTTATATTAGGTAAAACAGGAGGGTAGCCTGCAATTATTATATATTTAAATGTACTCATTTGGTAAATATTTGTTGAGAAAACCTTAATTGAACAATAGACGCTCTCGTCAGCTTTAGCCTCTTTGACTTTGTTTGTTTTGTCAAGCTCTGCATATTCAGCGGGGTGATGCTGTTTTAAACGTTATCAGTTATTCCGATCAGTTTCAGAGTTGACCCTTCATGACTTATTTTCGGCACGCATGTAATCCAAACAGCACTCTGCAAAAGTTTCCATGCCGGACACTCGGTTGTGTTCAAAATGGATAACTAACCCCTTACTAGTGTCCCTAATCCATCATCAGTAATGCAAAATCTATAAGGCTTCCTTCTCATCGCAACAGCAAACAAACCCTTAAACGTGTCTCTTAAACAAGCCACCGAGTGCCTGAACCTTTGATTTATATGAAACCACTGAAGCCGATCACGCTAAAACCGGCCGAATCCATTTACTATATGTATATAATGAAGGCTTTAATTACCCTAAGGTTTACTTCACCTACAAAATTACACAGATCAGAATGCATGTAACAGCTGCAGAATGTAAACAGATTTTATTGTGCAATCTGCAATGTCTTAAAGACAGAGCCTACAAGAGAGAGGTGCCTATTTTTGGCTGATACCCCTAGATTCAGTGGGTTACTCATTACTCTTAATCTCCAGAGTTACTGCGTTCATAATGGGGTTCTTCTTTGCATCTCCGATCTCGTTTTATTATCCAGTTCTGTGTTCTGTTCTTTAATCTGACGGAGCCTTTCCCAGCTAACAGACTATTTCTAGGCTATGTTATGCTACCTGGCTAGCGAGCTTTACCCAGCATGCTGTTCGATGATGTCGTTCTACTTATAACTCAGCAGCGCTCATAGCATCCTGCAAGACTCATCCTTAATAACACAGCAGAACAGCGTAACATAAATGTTTCTAGGAAATACGCACCCTATTCAATAACCTGGAACAATGTGACTGTTCTTTATAAATATGTTTTAACAGAAGGGGTAGGGACGGAAATGAGCCCCGCAAGGGTGGGGTTACGCTGGAGACGCCATGTTGTCCCTGCCCAGCTGTCTACTTCAAATTCCACGTATTTACGCAGCGTCTGCACTGTAGCAGTTGCTGATACTCACCGAGTGCGGGTCCCGATGGCACCATCTCCTTCAGTTCAGGTTTGACCACAGGGGGAGCCGTTGTGAGCTTAGCCGCTGCATGATCAATGTACAACTGGACGGTCACCTCATCCAGGACTGGGAAAGGTGTCTGAGGGACAAGCGTCATAGACGGAGAGCTATCGACTGTTCGCTGTGTTTTATGCATGGCCACTGCCGGGTATGGGTTCTCCTGCAGCAGGAAAGCAACAAGTTAGTGTATTTATTATTGCAAAAGGCGTTTTATTTTGTACAGCACACGTAAAGCGCAAATGAGAAAAGTAAAAAGAAAAAGGGCATGCTATAAAAACTGAATGGCAGACTTTATTAGAGACACTAATCTAGTAGCATGTTGAGCATCCTTCCTCCTTCAGAACCGCAGCAATTCATCTCGGCACGGATTCCACTAGGTGTTTAACAGGACAGGACAGATGCTCACAGTCGGTGCAAATTAGCTCTGAACAGCCTGTTACACATCATCGCAGTGCTCTATAGGACTAAGATTACGATCTGGGCACTGTGAAGGCCAGGGAAGCAAGGAAAACTCGCCATCATGTTCCTGGAACCAATCCATGACTACATGACCCTGGCATAATGCACTGCCCTGCTTTACATTTAGCCATTTAGCAGACACCCTTATCCAGAGCGACTGGACATTTTTTGCTCTCCTTTGCCCACTGGACTCCCTTAGACAGCTATGGCACTCGAACATTGCTGTGATAGCTCATCCATGATATGGAAGTCGCGGGTTTGGACATATCGGAGCACAAGCGTTGCATTCGGCTGCAACCTACTTGCATGAGCACCACCCGTTCACCAGAACTATTCCTGACATGCGTCTCCTTGATAAGTTGTTTATGTCCACAGGATCCCCTTTTGCTGGATGTCTGTCCTCACACTATTCTCAGCACACTCTCGACACCATTGCATTGTTTTTAAATACTGGCCCCTCATTCAAAGTCACTCAGATTCCCACTGAAACTGATCCACGGACAACTTGCTCATGAGATTTTAAGCTGCACTCGAGGTCACATGTCTAATTTCCAAACAGGGACACACCAGTCATGATATGGCACGTGTCTCTAATAAAGTGGCCACTCACCGTATATAATACGCACATAGAACATAACATGAGACATACGTTTTTGAAAAGCTGCTCAGCCAGCTCTTTTATGTGCTGCATCACTTTGTCCACATTGCCTTGCTCCTGCAGGATGCGCTCCACCTGGTTGGCAATAAGCTAGACCAAAGGGAAAGAATAAACCACTTTAACACTGTGAGATGGAGACTGAATCTGCATCGGGAGTATATTATCAGGAGCATTTACACCAGCATCATGCACAAATCAGACGCTTACGTCATCAAACAGGTCTGTGGTCCTGTACGGGGGTCCCCTCTCTGACACAAAACCCGCAAATGCCATGCCGTCCAGAACCTTCATCAAGAAGTCATCCTCATTCAGGGTCCGTTGCCCCAGAAAAGCAGCCTGGAGGAAAACAAGAGAAACAAGACTATTCCAATCAATCTTCAAGTACAGCTAACAACACAGGATGCAAATATATAAGGATTACTGTTATGTACTAGGTATTTTTGTGACCATGCGGCTTTACGATTTTGATCTTTTGGGGAAATTCAAACTAGCCATTATTCTTTTTCCTGACACAGCATGAAGCTGAAAGCCAGTAAAATACATATAATTACTAAAGGCGCGGCAATCATTTTGGCCACCAAAAATCCTTGGCTGAAAATGGTGAAGAAAACAAAAGGAAAGAAATAAAAGACAACAGTATTGACGCAACAGATCACAAAACAGTCAAAGTCAGAGGTACCTCTGATGCACTTATGTAGCGTTTGTAGGCTTTTTTCTTGTGAAATACCCTTTATACTTACATTACACTAGCCTAAAAAGACTATGTGACTAAGGCCAATGTCTCTTTTGGTCAACGACCATGTAATGCGGTCATTTAGCAGCACACAGTGATGTGAAAAAGTGGCCCTGTGTGAAAAAGTGATTGCCACCTAATAACTGGTTGGGCCGCCCTTAGCAGCAACAACTGTAACCAAGCGTTTGCCATAACTTGCAGTGAGTCTTTTACAGCGTTTTACATCTTTGCAGAATTGTTGTAATTCAGCCACACTGGAGGGCTTTCCAGCATGAACGGCCCTGTTTAAGCTCATGCCACAGCATCTCAATAGGATTCAGGTCAGGGACTTTGACTAGGCCACTCCAAAGTCTTCATATTGTTTTTCTTCAGCCATTCAGAGCTGGACTTGCTGGTGTGTTTTGGGATCATTGTCCTGCTGCAGAACCCAAGTTTGTTTCAGCTTGAGGTCACGAACAGATGGCCGGACATTCTCCTTCAGGATGTTTTGTTAGACAGCAGAATTCATAGTTCCATTTATCACAGCAAGTCTTCCAGGTCCCTGAAGCAGCAAAACAGCCCCAGACCATCACAACCACCGCCATATGTTACTGCTGCTATAATGTTCTGTTTCTGAAATGCTGTGTTACTTTTACCCCAGATGTAATGGGACACACACCTTCCAAAGAGTTCAACTTTTGTCTCATCAGTCCACAGAATGTTTTCCCAAAAGTCTTGGGGATCATCAAGATGTGTTCTCGCAGTGGTTTTCGTCTTGGAACTCTGCCATGCAGGCCATTTTTGCCCAGTCTCTTTCTTATGGTGGAGGCATGAACACTGACCTTAACTGAGGCAAGTGAAGCCTGCAGTTCTTTGGATGTTCTTGTGGGGTCTTTTGTGACCTCTTGGATGAGTCGTTACTGAGCTCTTGGGGTAATTTTGGTCGGCCGGCCACTCCTGGGAAGGTTCACCACTGTTCCATGTCTTCACCATTTGTGGATAATGGCTCTCACTGTGGTTCACTGGAGACCCAAAGCTTTAGAAATGGCTTTATAACCCTTTCCAGACTGATAGATCTCAATTGTTCTCAATTGTTCCTGAATTTCTTTGGATATCGGCATGATGTGTAGCTTTTAAGGATCTCTTGGTGTACTTCACTTTATTAGGCAGGTCCTATTTAAGTGATATCCTGTGGAATCTGTTTTTCGAACAGGGCCATGTAGGTTTGGATTTTTTTCCTCCCTTTATAAGAAACACCTTCATTTAAAAACTGCATTTTGTGTTTCCTTGTGTTGCCTTTGACTAATATTTCAATTGGTTCGATGTTCCGAGACACTTAAGTGTGACAAACATGGCAAACACTTTCTCACACCACTGTACCTGTATAAAAATGCAGTCTACGCACAACCACCTTACCAAAAATGGATTAAGGATTTGAATGAGATCCAACACACTGGGTGAGACAGACTAACATTCATTGCCCTTCCAGTGCTCCAATGCTTTTCACTAAACAATAAACGTCATCTGAATGACAATTACGAGCAAGACTGACATTGTGTGCTATCCTGGATAATATCCTGTACCTTATGGAAGCGAATGACAGGCTCTGGGTGGATACGGATGATATGCAGACACCAGCGATAGCCTTGAAAGAGCTGAGCAAAGAGCCACAGGAAGACGGCCCGGATCTCTTTATCCTAAAGCACCAAAAAGGAAAAAAAACAAACCATCCATTTCAACGCTAGCTACAACAAGGACATCCTGTTGCCTGTACTGAGGCCCATCTCTAAAAAACTTGGATATTAGTCATTCCTTCATTCACCTTACAACAAGCAGAGTTAAAGACTAAGTACAGTACACAGTAGAATACCTTATGTTTTATGTTATTATGATATTCCATGAAGGAGAAGCAGTACGGGTAAAAAGGTACCTGAATCTTAAGTGTAGAGGGCTGTGTGCAAGAAGGGGGAAAGGCATGATCCGCAACCGACAGCTCTGGGTCCAGCACCTAAACATGAACAACAACAACTTAGACATTTTTCCGATATTACCTCCCTAACATGTAGGTCTAAACCGCACCTACACACAGATACCACAAACTGATGCCTTGTGGACTTAAAATGTCTGTAATAGAACACAGACACACACACAGTGCGTAGCGCTAAAAGCCCAGCTATTTGCCCTCAACTTCCCTGGAAGTACACAGAAGGCAGGGTGGCCTTGCATATGACTGTTATTCCTGCCTTTGTGCCTGAGAAAATTCAGCTGTCTCCTCATTGGCTAGTGCTCATCGCCGTTTTCGCTTTGTGTCTTAGGTGTGGTCACACCACAATATTATCACTCTCAAACTTCTCACAGCCAGAGTAAAATACATGAACAGACAGCCTACACTTCCGAGAGGTCAAGAAAGGCATACTCAGTGGCATAAGCGGACTCTACACACACATAGTCATTTTACAGTGGGGCAAAAAAGTATTTAGTCAGCCACTGATTGTGCAAGCAAGATGGAGGAATGGGCCAAAATACCAGCTACAGTGTGTGCCAACCTGGTGAAGACTTACAGGAAACATTTGACCTCTGTCATTGCCAATAAAGGTTATGTTACAAAGTCTTGAGTTGAACTTTTGTTACTGACCAAATACTTATTTTCCACCATAATTTCCACTTAAATTCTTTAAGAATCCTACAATGTGATTTTGTCTCTCATAGTTGAAGTGTACCTATGATGAAAATTACAGACCTCTCTCATCTTTCTAAGTCGGAGTACTTACACAATCAGTGGCTGACTAAATACTTTTTTGCCCCACTGTACACCCTGTACTCGGGCACGAGTTCTATACTGTGAAAGTTCACTTTGCATATGTTCACGCCAAAAAAGAAATCTGAAACGCATA
Organism: Ancistrus triradiatus; assembly: GCA_025084515.1. NCBI lineage: Eukaryota > Metazoa > Chordata > Actinopteri > Siluriformes > Loricariidae > Ancistrus > Ancistrus triradiatus. The sequence continues at coordinate 202,236 of JAJAGP010000728.1, read as the reverse complement.
AAAGCAGCCCTATAGTTCTGCAAACTATTACTCTCAAGACTGTATTGTTTGTACTGTAGAATCAAACCCTGCAATCCAAATTCCAGAGCCTCTTGCTGTCCTCACACAGTGGCTAAAGACTCAAGTTTTTACATCAACATGTAGGCCAAGACTTAAGAGCTATTATTGTAAATATTTCAAACTGAACCTACTGTATTGTGGGGGCACTCCTGATTCGTGTCATGTGATACAGACCCAGACGCAGTTTTTCCCTGACTGCAAGAACCTGGTTAAAACCGACCCTCTAATAAATGCCATTTAGAACCGACAACCATGGGCACGCCAAAGAAATTCTCGTCTCAAACCTAAACTCTCCAGAGGCAGGATACGAACCAGAGCAGCTCGGTAATAGAGCACTGGTTCCCAGTGCTTAGGCTGTCTAGTTGGTATCCCACGAGCTCCGGATTCCATTTTCCAGACGTTTTATGTGCAGACACACTTCCCATGAGCAGTGGCAATTTTGTTGACAAATGATTTGTCATAGATTTCATCAACGACCCTTTTTTCTAACTAACACGAGACGATGACTAAACTAAAATGAATAAAAAAGGACAAAAGCTAGGATGAAATGAACAGACACTTGTCAACGAATAACAATGAGACGCAATTTTTGGCAGAAATGACATCCAATCAGATCTGACAAGTTAGGAAAAGATCCAATCATAACTTTAGTACATGTGGAAAGGCGGGATGAGTTGGGTGGCCTTTTCGTCTTTACTTCCAAAAAAAAGAATACTGGGATATACATTTGTCTGATCACAGTACCCATTTCAACCCATTTCCATCCCGATGCCGAGCAGTCGACAGTTTCTGGACATAGCAGACATAAGAATTCTTTCTGGAACAGTAACGTTTTAAGTGGCATTTGTGAATGTAACTGTATTATAGTGCTTGATAAAGGCTCACCAAAGTAATCCCTTGCTCATGTGGTTCTATCAGCTATTCATGAATGACGGTTCTTGATGCAGTGCCATCTGAGAGACAGGAGTGAACTTGCCCTTTACGAACCGAAATTCCTCCAGACTCCATGAATTGTTTAATTTTATTACGTAGAGGAAGAAATACGCAAATCCCTTCCAATCTTTTTTGAGGAACACTGTTTTCAAACATTTCAATAATTTTCCCACACATTTGCTGACAAACAGGAGATCCTCTGCTCATCTTTATTCCTCAAGGACACTGCTTTCTTCCCAAATCATGATTACAATCACCACTGACATCACCTGTTTGAATCACATCCTAACCTTTTTGGAACGTGCTGCAGGCCTGCAATGCAGGAATGGATGTTTATTACCAAATGAAATGAAACCAGACAAAAGATGGCATATCTTGGGTTCATTCTGTCTGCATTGAAATACATGTCAGAGTAAAAGTAAGACGCGATGTGTTGTTTATGTGCATTTTCCACACTGTCCCAACTTTTGTCTGATTTTATGTTGCATTTTTATTTTTTTGGAAGTGTGGAAGAACAATATTGTTCCTACATTCTTCAGGTATTCTCATTCAACACTCCTACACACAAACTTCTCTACAGACCAACGCAGTGCATTTGTTGCGTGACATGGGCCACACTGGACTCCCTGACAAGCCCATTTCTACTTCTTTTATTACAGTACTAATAATGGCAGACATCAAACCATTTCCTCCATACGAGGTTAAAGTCTATTCACTACAATAAACCACTTGGTCCCAGAGAACAGAAATCCCTTGAAAATAAGCAAACTCATGCAGATCCCCCGGTGACAGGAAGGGCAAAGCAACTTTTCCCGCTTATTTTACAACAGCAACAACAACCTGATCCAAAGTTCATTATATTTCACACGTGCTGTGCAGGACATAAGACTTTGCCTAGTTCCACATTAAAACGCCCGGCCATTCATTCATGTGGGCGTTCATTTGACAGGTGACACCTATCTAAATATTGTTGCAGATCAGGTGGTTTTTATGCTTTGGCTGATTGGTGTAACAGAGTAAACTATCACTGGTATATGGCACCATCATAACGGCTACTCAAAGAACTTCCTCACATGTTAAACAGTGGGCCACGTGAAAAGAGTTCCTTGTTTGTGCAGCACTCTGCACACTGCTATAAAGAAGCCCATTTCTAGTAAACCATCAAAGCAGGAAGGTCATGTGCACTGGCCGGAGGCATAAAGCCTTGGCAGGTGATGGATTTTTATTAAAGGAAATGTTTCCAATATGTTTCTATGAAACTCATCCCACCTTTCCCATATTTACACACAGCCCCAACCATAAAGCAGATAATAAATCACACCGGGCTCTAATTCTGTCTCGCAATAGCATTTTATCACAAAGCACAACGGAGATCACACAAATAAGAATGATCTATAATCTAGACGCAAAGTTTTTTCAAGGTCTTAGAATGGCTGATATATTTAAGTTCCTGCAGAAATTGTGATCACTTTTGAATTCTTTTCTAAACGAGATTGTTTTCTAGTCGGGTTCCCCACAGAACACACGGTCAGGAGGGGACACTACTCCATCATACGGCTGCACAGGGGTCACCAGTGTTTAGTACTCGAGTCATGACCATAAAGGAGCGCTCTCGGTCTCGTCTCGACTTGTTCTCAGCCTCATCTCGGTGTAAAGTGGACTCGGAAATTACTGTCAAGACCAGCCAAATTCAACGCAGCACGTCTGAGGTAATATTCATTATAAAATGAACGTGTTGTCTGGCATGACTGAAGATCACCAATCCATTCAAACAGACTAAATCAGTCCAATCTCTACATGCCTAAATAAAATCTGCACTCACATCGACTAATGGGGGAATAAAATGATTTTTTTCAGCATTTCAACAATGAATACGTTTTGTTTTGAATAGTCTGACGTTAAGATTGCATTTTCGCCCACTTGCTTTCCTTTAGCATATCTCCAAAATCTGGAATTCGTATGAAGTTCTCACACTTGATAACAAAAATGGATAGAACGGATGGTGCTGTCAGTGTGTGGTGACTTCTGATCAAGCCTGAGAGAAGACCTGAAACAAATTTTTGACTATAATATAATCATTATTTTAGTCTGATGTATTGTTATATTGTACAAGAAATATGATGAAATATAATATTTCTTACTATACATATCTGTACAATGAATGACAATGAATGCAATGTGAAGTACAAACTAATCGAATCGTTTTCTATCTTCTTTTTATGCTTGCATGACGAAACGATCTTATTCTGGTCTCGGCCTCATCTCGTTCTTGACTCAGGACTCGATGTCTTGGTCCTGACTCTAGCAAACTTGACTACAACACTAGGGGTCACTGTCGCAGCATTCTGGCCAAGCTTCCCTCCTCAGACACAACCGTCAAAAATGTCGCAAGGCACTGGCAGGATTCAAACCCTGGTCATCATGGTGGTGGCTATCGTATGAGCCTGCAGTGACCCTCAAGCCCCCATAATCTGATTACAAGCAATGTAGCTATCAGTGGAATTATATTTATGTAGTATATCTGAAGTCCCTTACAGCTTAAAGAAATCACAAACTGCTTAAACGAAGAACAAATGAAACCCAGAACGTTAAAAAAGAAGCTTATTCCCTTTAATAATGATGACAACTGAATAAAAGTACCTCTTCAAATCCACAACTCTAAATAACTAATGGCTAACAGCCGTGGAAAGGGTGGAGGTGTAGGGCTGGATTACCATGGAGAGAACTGTCTGCGTTTGCTGCAGAAGAGGTTCAGGCAGCAGAGATATGTGGACACACTCCGGGGTCATTATGGTACCTCCGTCCAAGTCTGCAATGATCACGTCCAACTGCCAAACAGAGAAACACACAAAACTTTTACTTAACCCACCATACAGTATTATAGATTCGACCTACCTGAAAGAGAGCCACTCAGCCATGTTTGTTTTTCTTTCAGAAATTTTATTCCCACAACGTTAGGATAATAAACATGTGTCTTCCACCCAGCTATTTAGCTAATATTTTTCAGATATTTAATTAGATATATTTTAAGCGCAAGTATTCACATTTACAGCATTTAGCAGACGCCCTTACCCAGAGCGACTTCCAATTGGTACAGTCTTACAATCCAAGCAATTGTGGGTTAAGGCTCAAGGACCCAACAGTGGCAGCTTGGCAGAGGTGGGATTTGAACCCTGGACCTTCTGGTTCAGAATCCAGTACCTTAACCACTAGGCTACCACAGTCTAAAAAAATATAATTTATAACATTTAGCAGACGCCCTTATCCAGAGCGACTTACACTATTACAGTACAAGCCATTGTGGGTTAAGGGCCTTGCTCAAGGAGCCAACACCTGCAGCTTGGCAGAGGTGGGATTTGAACCCTGGACCTAATGGTCCATAGTCCAGTACCTTAACCGCTAGACCGCCCGAGTCCCGCAATCATAAAGTCTATATAAATCCCTAATTTAAAAAAAAGGTACATTTGTTAATTAGGAATTGTTATATATCGTTATACAATAATACATACATTGTATTGTAGCAAGTCTTATTCCACCATTAGATTTGTTATTTTAGCAATGGTATACATGACCATATAAAACATATAGTCGAGAACTGGACAATTCATCACTCCATAATACTTGCCAGTCTTCATTCCAATCTTCGTAAGCTTTAGCATTTCTTAACCTTTTCTACCTGTTCTCCTTCCAAAAAAAGTCATTTCTTGGCTGCTACCCTTCTAAAAAGACCATTCCTGATCAAGCTTCCTCAGACTGTAGAAGAATGGAATGCCATATGCTGCTATTCCTCAAGTGTAAATGGAGGTGACACTAAATACTGGTCACTGTAGCCTATAGAAGATTATTTTTCTAGGTACTTTTTTTTACAACTGCATACAAATTTCATGTACTGTTCTACCATTCGGCTAAAACAATGGTATTTCTAATCTAATGGTGCCACAAGACGTTTGCACAGTATTGTTTCTGTGCCATGGATGAGATACCAGTCCATCACAGAGCTGGGTAGGGGTCATGAAGTACTAGACTGGATGAACTACTGACTGGCATCTCCAGGCTCAGATATAACCAATCATATCTCCTGAGGAGCCTGACCTGGCCAGGAGGCACTGCTGGTTTCCTGCAGTGGTGGGCTAGTGTATTAGACCACTGCATCACCGGAGTGTCTGCTATTTATGTTTTATAAACACAGCACAAATGAAACCTTTTAAAAGTTATTTTAAATCTGAGATTATGTTAATTAATCACAGAGGCAAATTTATTTACACGTTAATCATTACGCATTACTGTAATAACTCTATTACTAATAAATAAAAGCTGTTGTTACAACAGCAGGCATGAAATACTCCAAAAATGCTAACAAACCATCCCCGTGACGTCAATTGGCCCATATCAGTCAATCTCCCCTCTGTGTTGAGCTACATAGTCATAAGATGAGGATGATTAAAAGCAGCCTCTCACCAGCTCTTGAGTTTCTGAGCGGAACAAAGAGTTGACACCGATGATGAAAGGTGTTGGAGTGCTGAGGACTTCCAGGAGCTTCGCGGGCAGAATGGGGACGTATGTGAAACTGAGGCACACCAAAAATACAGATTACCATTTACTCAAAGCCCCACCTACTTTCAATTAAGACAGCATCGTATAGAAGTGCAGGAGACTTTCTGATTGGAACTGCTGCCAGTGTGTTGTCTGCAGATGCATGCAAACATGTACAGTGGGGCAAAAAAGTATTTAATCAGGAACGGATTGTGCAAGTTCCCCTACTTAGAAAGATGAGAGAGGTCTGTAATTTTCATCATAGATACACTTCCTCTTCTGGATCATCCATATGCTCTCTGGCAAACTAGACAGGCCTGGACATGTACTGGCTTAAACAGGGGGCACACCTGGCACTGCAGGATCCGAGTACCTCTCGGCGTAGTGTGTTACTGATGGTAGCCTTGTTACTTTGGTCCCAGCTCTCTGCAGGTCATTCATCAGGTCCCTCCGTGTAGTTCTGGGATTTTTGCTCACCGTTCTCATGACCATTTTGACCCCACAGGATGAGATCTTGCGTGGAGCCCCAGATCGAGGGAGATTATCAATGGTCTTGTATGTCTTCCATTTTCTTACAATTGCTCCCACAGTTGATATTTTATTCACACCACAACCTGCTTGCCTATTGTAGATTCACTCTTCCCCAGCCTGGTGCAGGTATACAATTTCCTTCCTGGTGTCTTCGAGACAGCTCTGTGGTCTTGGCCATGGTTGAGTTTGGAGTCTGACTGTTTGAGGCTGTGGACAGGTGTCTTTTTTATACAGATAACGGGTCAAACAGGTGCCATTAACACAGGTAACGAGTGGGGGGACAGAAGAGCTTCTTTAAAGAAGAAGTTACAGGTCTGTGAGAGCCAGAAATCTTGCTTGTTTGTGGGTGACCAAATACTTTTTTTCCACCATGATTTCCAATTAAATTCTTGAAAAATCCTACAATGTGATTTCCTGGATTTTTTTCCTCATTTTGTCTCTCATAGTTGAAGTGTACCTATGATGAAAATTACAGACCTCTCTCATCTTTCTAAGTAGGAGAACTGACTAAGTACTTTTTTGCCCCACTGTACAGTCTACTGTCTGACAGCTTTTCTTTCTCTGCATCAATGGTTTCAATATGGAATAAACATCAATTACCTCATCCATTAATCACTGAATAAAGCAAAAGTTAAGTTCAGATGATGAGAGTCTGGATAGCAGGCTTGACTGTATTTCTTTTGACAACATCTGTATTTTAACAAGGCTCTATTCAGCAGGACGCCATCAATTATAAATATGCTGAATATTCAAATATATCAAATGTAACATGAAATTTGTCATTTGCTTCTGAACTGTATGTACAATTAAACTAAGAGCTCATTTCTTACTGAGTCTATAACTACTCTGCCAAAGACAGAACGAACATTACCAGTATCACAGTGCTATGAGCTGATATCACAAACTTCACACTGAAGCAATCATCTTAGTGCAGGACATAAAATCAATACCTCATAGGCCCTCAGTACACACCTGTATTTGAGTGGGAACATGATAGCAAGCAGAGCTCTGCAGGCGTCCGTCAGTCTCTGGTAGCTCTTGGACAAGAAGAGGATCTTGTGCTCGGTCAGAGCAGCACAGAAGAGATGTAGAACATTCAGAATGCCTGCAGACACAGAACATCATGTGTACTTTTTTTTATTTATTTTGGTTTAGTTTTAGTCATAGACTTTGGACTAAAATGTAATTTAGTTTTAGTCATAATTTAGTCATCTAAATTGTTTTTAGTCTTAGTCGACTAATTATAATAAGATTATAGTCGACGAAATCTACACTAAATTCAGTTGACTAAAATATATCATGTAAAGGTTGCAATATGTAAATGCTTTTCCCGTGAATTTTTTAAGTCATGAAACATCTACATGCATGCATTGATAATAAAAGTAGACATTAAAATGGTTAAAACTCAGTTTCCACCACAGATCTGCTTCACACTCGGTGAGGACACTCAGCAGATATTCTAGAACAGAATCACGTTGGAATGAATGATATATTATAAGATCTAATTAAGATATAAGCTCAGGTCTGTATGCATGCATTATAATAACTGTACACAGTAAAGTGGTCACCAAACCTCATCATTTCCACCAAAGATCTGCTTCAAACTCGGTGTGGACACTCATGAGATATGATATACTATGAGTTTTACTAAACATATCAGAATAGAAGATCGGATATATGCGCATGCTCTATATGCATTTATTCATACTTACAGTAAAACGGAGGTATGTTACCCGAATACTCCTTAAATATAGTATGAACACTTTTCAGGCAAAGTAAAATATACCCACGTCGCGAACTGGAAACATATTTTAATCCCTACTTTATTCGCTGAAATATTGGCTTGAACATAATGAATTACGATCGCGTTTGCTACGCACTACCGTAATACCGCTAAAATAGAAGCCCCCGTTTAGGCGCGGGTGGCTTGACCGCGGTTTCTGGATGACATGCCTGCAGATGTCGTCTCAAGTTCGCGTTTTTACCGGAGATGGTCGCCCCACACGGTTTACAAAGAGTTTTCATTGACATCAAATGAGAAATGTGCCCATATGTCGACTCTCCTCTTTCTCCCAGCTGTTGACATTGTCGAATTGGTTTCATGAGAAACAGTACAGAGGCTGCTAGTACGATCTCCCCGGAGTCAGATCAAACGTCTGCGTCTTACAGCATTACTGACTGGATCACTACCCAAATCATCCCGCCTTTCCACATATGCTAACGTTAGATGCTAAATATTTGACTGGATGTCGTCAAATATTCGTTGACAAAAGTGCCCATTCATTTCGTCCTAGTTTTTGTCCTTTTAAATTAATGTTAATTTAGTCATTGTCTCGTTTTCGTTAGAAAAAAAGGGTCGTTGACGAAAACTATGACGAAAATCATTCTCAACTAAATAAACACTGCATGGATGGGTATCAGCTTTATGTAGAGTCCAACCAAAATTCTTAGCTCCAATCTTAATTGGTCTACACATATACTGACACTTTTTCAATTAGCAATATTCACATCTTGGCTTACAGATTGCAAACTCCACACAAAGGACCCAGACCACTCCAGCTGGGATCGAACCCAGAGCCATCTTGCTGTGAGGTGACGGTGCTACCCACCCAAGTGCTATGCATGAAATCATGAAGGTTCAGGCCAACTGCTTCAGGTCATGTTCACACCAACAGATCAGAATGGGAGAACAAAGCGTGACCTTGCCGATTTCGACTGTGGCATGACCGTGGGTGCCAGATGCTCCTATTTCTATGCCCACTCCTTCCATTCCTTTTCATGCAGGTTACTCAGTAAACATTTCAGTGTTGCGAGAAAAAAAAAAACATCCAGTGTGTGGTAGTTCTATGGATAGAAATGCCCTTCTGATGTGAGAGGTCAATGGAGAATGGCCACGGCTTCAAGCTGACAGCTAACAGCTAACACAACTCAGATAAGTGTGGTGAGTAGGAAAGCAACCCAGAATGCACAAGACACCAAACCTTGGAGCAGATGAGCTATACCAAGGAGACCCTACCTAGTATTACAGAACTGTGCAAAAATCTTAGGCCACCATTAGATTAGATGTACCATTGTTTTAGCAATGGTTGATCAGGAATGGTCTTTTTGTAGGGGAAACCAATTTTTTGGAAGGAGAACAGGGTAAAACAGGCTAAGATATGCTAAATCTCACAAAGATTTGAATATAAATCAGTGGAAAAGAGTATTATGTAGTGAGGAATCAGAGTTTTTTGGATCAATTTTTGGGTCCAATTGTCAACAGTATATTATACATGATTATTACAGTACTGCTAAAACAACAAAGCTAATCTAACAAATCTAAGACTTTTGCACAGTACCGTAGGTCTTGGCGGGTGTACATTTATTTGTACATGTATATTTGACTTCTCTTGAAGGCCAGCCAAAATGATTTACAAAGCGACAACTGATACAATCTCACAATGCAAGCAACTGCGGGTTCAAGCCGTTGCTCAAGGGCCCAACAGTGGCAGCTTGGCAATCCTGGGGTTTGATCTTTAGACTTTCTGGTTCAAAGTCCAATACTTTCACTTCTGCACTGATAAAGTGCTCAAATTCTCAGTCAAATTTTGTATCTTCACCCTGCAGTTGAAGTGAGTATTGATTTGCTTACCAAGCTGCCTGAAGAGGTGGGCCACGCTGCAACCACTCACAGGGAGAGAGTCATGGATGGGCGTCTGGATGACCTGTCTGTCTCCTGCTCCCAAGGTGATGGTCCTCTTTAAGAATAAAGTGATATGCAGGTGAGGAGACAGAAAGGGACAGATGGAAGAATGGAGAAAGACAAAAAGGACAACATGCATGATTCTGATTTTAAACAGGTATCGAGGTTTAACATGTCCACGCGAGCACGGGAGCTGCAGGTTAACGTTTGTGAAGTGGAGGAAGTGGACATCGAATGAATGGAGGTTGATCAGGCAGCAGGATTAGCAGCTATGCTTTAATGCCATTTTTCGAAATGTCATGGCAACCTGCCATAAAGCATGAAACACGATTAACCAAGCGTCTGGATTTAACGCACTGCAGACCCATGCATGATTGTCACAAAGACTGTATACCACTCAGATGTTAGAAAAACCCACCAGACACATACCCAAGCGGTCATAGTTAAATCTTAGAGTTAGAAGGTTATGAAAATCACGGGTGTGCTCAGAATGTAACAGTTTACCATCTACCACATAATCATGCTCGTTAAAGTCAGTATTAGCTTGAACCAAAATCGCAAATTTTCATGCAACACAACAGCCATTAGCAGTCAGCCTAAAACTGGGTTTGAACAGGAAGCTATATAACAGCGTAAGACGGGCTGGGGAATACAAGTGCATCAAGCACATCACACCGCTTACCAGAAAAGGCCTACACACCCACACAACTATTGGTCAAGAGGAAGAGTGTGCGATGGATTATTTCTAATATGGGTCAAAAACAGAAAGGCACTTCAGACATGAGTAAGTTTTATTTCTAAAAAGGCTGCTCGGTCTGATTTTTCCAGTGCTCTGTCCCTCTTGCATCCACTTATGCTGAAGGTTGCTGTGTAACTACCCATATACAGTACATACTATCCAAACGACATTCCTATTACCTCGGTTCTCGTGATAACCTACGAGGAATTTGAATACCCACTATAGCAAATTATGATAGGGAAGTGGCTTCTAACCTCCAACTACACCCTCCTCTTTTCTTTTGTTCAGTGGGTAATGCCCATCATGTGTTCTGTGAATTTGTACATTATGTAACCTGGACGTTGTCCGAACACTAAATTATACACCTTACTCACCAGTATACAGAATACTGTAGTGTACCGGGTATTGACTATTAGCCAAGATACTGCAGTGCTTCCCATACGTTGATTTATCTCATATCCACATTGGCTGCCTCATATACAGTTTCTATATCGTTGTTTTTTCACTATTTAGGCTGGAAAATCTTATTTCACTCCACTTGTTTCTCTCCCTGCAGTGCATCAGCTTCCCACCACAAATACAAACTCATGCTCTGCACTGCAATCCATGCGTCCCTTCTCATGCTACAGACTGCAGACCCAGCATGCATAATTCACCTGAGTGGGATCATCTGCTCGTCATAATAATCTCACAAGGAATCAAAGCATTTAGATGTTGCTAAGCATTCAGTCTGCTCACGCTGATGCCGCATGTGTTTAACGAAACGTTCTGCACCAGAGACTGTCCTGTAGCGTTTCATTGCAACTGCCTTAGAATAAGGGCAGAGCTGGGGGTTCATATTCAAAGTGGTGGTGATCAGAGACGTTGGGTTGCTGTCTTCTTCCTCCCGTGGGGTTGCCAATGTCTCATGTGATCCCTCTTGGCTGTGTTTCCTACCAGTTCTCCTCTTTCTAGCTATGCTGCTATAGCTAATGCTGCCGGGGTCTCATGCTACACTTGGCATCAGTGATTGTTAATAGACACTGTGCTCTTAATCAATAACTAATTACATTTTCTGTTTTCTCTCCAAGCTGTGTTCCGGCAGTTCCAGCCCCACCACATGATGTTCATCCGCTGCAAGCTCCAGTCAAGCTGCTTCCGTCATCAGCTCCAGCCCCACCCATAACCCCGGGCCCACTTAATGTAGATATGAATACTTCACATTTTTATTCGAACTATGACTCCATGAACTTTAGTTTCGCTCTTAGATTTATCAATCTTACGCCGCCCAAGGAGGTTGGGTTCCCTTTTGAGTCTTGGTCCTCCCAAGGTCTCTTTCCTATAACTCAGGGAGTTTTTTCCTTGAAGGCCACTGTCGCCCTAGGCTGCTTGCCTCAATTTGGGATTGGACGTAGTATTAGGAGATAATTAAACTTGTAAAGGTTGCTTTGAGACAATGCTCTCATTGTAAAAAGCGCTATATAAATAAAATGCTTACTTGACTGACTTGACTATATACTAGAAAACAACTAATGGTATGTGGCAAGGTAATACAGGGGTTTAAGTAGGTGAATGACCTTACGAAGAAGATAAAAAAACGTTAATGGGACCACTGTGTATATGTGAACGGATGTGTGTCGCGAATGGATGTTAAAGCAGAGCATACTTGTAATGGAACTTTGTTTAGATCATAGACTTTCAGGCTACAGATGCACCTGAACAGTTCAGCCACCGGCATCGTGCAGCCAAAATGGTCAGAAAAATAAAAACCAGTACCAAAGGTTTCAAGTGACCTTTGCTAACACTCCAAAAAGAATTTTATTGCAAATACAATTATAAAGTACATTTTAAGAACTTATTTTGCTGTCATGCCGATCACGGTCAACAGCGAAAAAGATTGTCAGGTTAGGCTAAACAGAACAAAAAGAGATTTAAAAAAAAAAAAAAATAAAAAAACCAAAAAACAAAATTATAAAAAGAATAAAAAGAAAAAAAAAAGCGGTTAATGGAAAAACGGCAGCCACAAGCAGCCAAAAAAAAAAAAAAAAAGGGGATAAACATAACTAAAAGAAAAAAAAAAAAAAAAAAAAAAAAAAAAAAAAAAAAAAAAAAAAAAAAAGGGACTACACAATCAACAGGAAAAAATAAAAGCTGCAACTAAAACAAAGAAATCTTGCAAACAAACAGTGCATAGGTAACAAAGACGAATAAAAACCCCCTCTGAAATCATGTGGCTCCACCCAACTGGTTCAGCCAAGGGCTTTCTATGGTTTAGAATGCGATTAAGGAAATGTGGGACAGGTCAGAGGAATCAATGTGATCAATCAACACTAGTAAACTGATTTCAGAAGAAGTACAGAATTTCTGCCATGTTTGTTACTTAGGTCTCATGTCAGACTTGAAGCCAAACACACATACACTAAAATGGACATCAATGAAACTAGAGATGCACTGAAAGTTTCCCCACCAAAAATCTTTGGTAGAAATGGCATTTTGGGTTGATGGCCCTAACAGAAAAAGTTTTATGTCAGTCTGGGTGGGAATACATAGACCTACACAGACTGTAAACAACCAAAGTGTATCAAACAAAGGCTTGAATTTGATGTGCATTACTCTTACTACTCTACATTGAAGATACTATTTAACTGCCATACATGTGGCTTCACTCCACCTGATTCAAACGTGGGCTTTAAATAACTAAAAATGTGATTGATGAACTACAGGAAAAGGGAGAGGAACCATTACGCTTGGGTTGGGTGTGTGTGAGGGAGTGAGAAAGTCTCAAGAACATTTTAAAAATCATTTTAAGTAAATAAAAGTAACCAAATGCGTAATTAGTTTCTTTCACTCTCCTGCGCTGGTCAGTGCAGATGCTTTAAGTGTCAGCAAATATGAGCTCTGTGTAATCATGTGACACTCTCCAACAATATCAGACAAGCAAGACATTAGTCAAGATAAGTCTTTCCAAAAAAACACAAAGAGCCCATAAGTAAAACTAGTAAGCCATTTGGTTTTGGTTCCAAAATTTTGGTATCCATTTTGGGAAAGAATTTTTTTTCGGTACACGAGTAGCTGAAACCATGCCCATCTGCAGCGCCGTGGTTGTAAGCAGTTAAGCCAGCAGCAGCACATGCAAAGTGAAAGCCTGACACCTTCTCCAGGTTCCCTGCATCCAGCCTTTGATCCAATCAGTGGAGCAACAAACTGTCTGGATCAAACATGACCAGAAACACTGCAACCAAGTTTGTATTCCCAATACGAAAATGTGACTTTGGATCAAAGAAGTGAAAGCCAGAGAGAGGCATCAGCAATGGCAGTGACAGAAAGAGCTCATAAGAATCAAGTTTCGGCATACCAAGCTCTCCTGTCTGTCCTCCTGGCCTGGCTAGATTAGCAACACGTGCAAACACACCACACATACATAGAAACACACCACAGGAAAAGCACCAAGGTTAGACACACAGACACTGGATGAAACACAAGAAAACACAATAGAAATATGGCATAAAAGCATATAAACATGAAACAGAAACAACACAAAGCAGACATGGCAAACATATGGAATATAATGCTGCAGGGCAAGACCACAACTTAAAATCCTTGCAAGTCATTAAGCAATAAAACACTAAAAAGAACTGGATTTGCAGAGTCACTGTACTATTTGGTAAGCGATCAAAGAGCAGAGAGCATAATTAGACCTGCACCTTAACGTAATAAATTGACATCCAAGTGCATACACGTGTATTCATCAACACTGTGGCCTGCTTAGACACCATCTGCCACACTACCGACCCATTCATCAACCCCCACGGTCTGGACCAAGATTCAATTCCCTTATAAGCCTGCGCGTGGGAAAACAGCTTCTGAAAGTTTTATTCTTTCAGCTTCTGAATATATCTATATATACACATACATTTTATATATATCTATATATCTATATATCTATATATATATATATATCTATATATATATCTATATATCTATATATATATATATATATTTATATATATATATATATATATATATATATATATATATATATATATATATATATATATATGCACCAATAAAAAGAGTACAATAAATTAAGAGAAGTATGATTATATAATCACCATAGCAATTTGAGTGAGAAGTTACATATTTGAAACACAAATTTCTAAAGTGAGTAGTATTTGGGACAACTTTAAAGCAAATAAGCACATCTGTGAAGCTGATCATGTCAAGTCTTTTATACAACAGATAGCAGAACAAAAGTTTCCACACCACTGGAAAACCAACACTTAAAGCTCTGGTTACAAGGAAAAAGGACAGTGATTTCGGCACAGATACAGAATACACCAACAAAAGGCGGCAGCCTCTAAACCATGTCTCAGGAAGGTAAACAAGGCAGGGTGTTTGGTATGAGCTAAGACGTACACATACTTCACATTAGATTATTCGACAAGTTACAAGTTTTTTATGAAAAACAACTATATGCAAGTGGAAAAAGTCGGATTGCTGCAAAACTCAGCATGCAGTTGCGTCTTAGGCAGATATGTAACTGATTACAGGTGTGGCCTGATTAGACACTGGTTCTTGCCATAAGAGGGCGTAAAAGTGCCTCCTCCGTCGCCCTACCTCTTGGTGAGAGACTGTTGACTGCTACATATGCAACGATGCACACTGTGCCCAGCTGACAGATTTTGACAGGGGCACATCGGCGGACTGAGAGAAGCAGGATGGTCGTTTCGAAGAATTGCCCACCATCTTGGCCATTCTGACCTAGAGCTTAGAAGTTGCTGGGAGCAGTGGTTCCATGAGGGCACGCACACATTTCGAACAGGCTCTGAACAACCCAGTCAGACCACCAGCAAAGAGGATCGTTTGATCCGCCGACAAGCATGAGCAGCTCCCACAGTTTTGTTGCCCACCATCCAGACACAGGTGGCACCTTCACTACACTCCCCTGTCCCTGCCTGGACCATTTCCAGGTGCTTAGAAAAAGACGTGTCCTGCCATTAACAGCTTGCTACCATCACCTTTGTTTGCAGTTGTGTCATGAACAAGAAACCTGAGCTGCTGAGGTCTGGAAACAGATTGTCTTTAGTGATGAATCCAGGTTGTGTCTGGGATCCGATGATGGTCGGGTTTGAGCATGGAGGGCTTGTGGTGAGTGCTTCAATCCTGCCATTGTTGTGAAGTGACACATTACCCCAACTGCTGGTGTGTCACCCCTAGCAGTGAGACAAGGGACACTAACAGATCAGCGATATGTATAGGAAATCCTGCAGCCACATGTGTTGTCTCTCGTGGCAGGGCTTCCAGCTTGCATTTTTCAGCAGGATAATGCTCACCCACACATTTACATTTACAGCATTTAGCAGATGCCCTTATCCAGAGCGACTTACAATTGACTTACAATTGTGGGTTAAGGGTCTTGCTCAAGGACCCAACAGTGGCAGCTTGGCAGAGGTGGGATTTGAACCCTGGACCTTCTGGTCCAGAGTCCAGTACCTTACCACTGGGCTACCACCGTCCCTAGTGCCCTACACATAGCAAGGGTTTCCCTGGAATGTCTCCAGAAGACATTTATTGGCAATCGAGCATTAACAGGCCCAGCTGTGGACAAATGCATCGTAGAGACGATCTCTCACCAAGACGTACACTACCCAAAAGTAGCATCTCAGAGCCTTTTTACAGAACACCGAAGGAAGCAAGCTTATGTCCTCTTGCGGCAAGACCCCGTGTATAATCAGATGTCACATGTAATCATTTACAGTGGTATGAAAAAGTTTGGGCACCCCTGATAATTTTCATGATTTTAGTTTATAAATCATTGGTTGCTCAGATCAGCAACTTGAGTTAAATATATCATATAGCAGATGAACACAGTGATATTTGAGAAGTGAAATGAAGTTTATAGGTTTTACAGAAAGTGTGCAGTAATTATTCAAACGAAATTAGGCAGGTGCATAAATTTGGGCACCCCAACAGAAAACTGACATCAATATTTAGTAGATCCTCCTTTTGTAGAAATAACAGCCGCTAAACGCTTCCTACAGCTTCCAGTCTGGATTCTGGTTGAAGGTGCTTTGGACCATTCTTCTTTAGAAACATCTCCAGTTCAGTCAGGTTTGATGGTTTCCGAGCATGGA